>ML324963.1:3436-187640 GCA_005239505.1 Nicotiana paniculata | reverse complement strand
ATAAAATAAACCCTATTAAGCACATACGACGTGTATTTTATCATTAAAGCACATAAAATGCGACGTATATAATGCTTAAAATCACGAATTCTAGCCACACATCAATGTATCTAGACATGGGCTCACATCGGCCGGGAACCGAAGAGGGTTTTTCGACTTTGAAGTCAGAAGTAAGTTCACATGGCCCGGGGATGCACTCTTCAATATGTGGCTCCACCGGCGTTTTGTCGCCGGCCGGCCGCGATGAGGAGGCATTTCTATTTTGGGGACAATCTTTGATGTTTTTGCCATCGCTATATGAAGTTTAAGAAAGAAGAAGGCGGAATCGGTGTTTTAAAAAGGGACTGGTAAACAGAAACTGGCAAAAATGATGAAGTTGAAGAGAGTAGAAGAGCTTCAAGAGATTTGGAGAAATTTTGAGAGTAAAGTTTGAGAATATTATGAAGGTGATCTATTTATAATGGCTATTTCGACGGTTTGAGAGCACTAGTGGCCGACCATCAACTGACATTAATTAATGACCTTGGGAACTGCGCAGACGCGACACTTCAATCACTTCTGTCGCTTGCGTCACAAGATTGACATCATAATTGATCGAGAAATTAAATCGGAGTCTCAAGTTCGTATCTTCTCGTTACACTCCAAAAAATGAGGGGACTATCTGTATATGGTCGAAATCGAGCATACCCGATTTCATTGGCAGGGGATTTACCTCGAGGGTTGCTCCATAATAGATAAGGCTCGATCTCGGAGATAGAACATCGAACTCGGGATCGAAGCATTCATTGAGATCGAGGCCAACAACAATCGAGACCAAGCATGACTGACTTCGAGTAAGGCGTAATAATGGAATGGCAAGATATTAGCAACCGGTCAAAGATCAAGGCGAAAATCTCAGAATAGATCAAATCAAAGTGGTTACTGATGCCAATTGCGGGATTTGTTTCCGTTATTAGAATTGTACCTTATTTAGGATTCCTCTATTATATAAAGAGGGATCCCATTCATTTGTAAGAGGTTATTTTTATTCACTGATAAGAATACACACTTACGCTATTTGCTTTATTTTATTCACTGTTCATCACTATTTGTCCCATTTTCTATTGTTCTTATTAACTAACCTCGGGACTATCTCGAATCGAGGTCGAGGCGTTGCTAAAATTCTGGTTTGGTTCATTTTATAATTTAATTTATCTATTCAGCTCTTTATTTATCAATTGGTATTGAACTAAATTATGTATCCTTAAAATCACTATATAAGTTTAATTGTTACTCGAATTTTAGGGTAAACAATACGTTAAAAAAAAAATAGTGTTATCATCTTTCCACATTAGCCTTAAATCTGTGTCACTTTAGATTGAACTTTGAATCGAGTTGCATTTTTTATTTCATATTCATGTGTTACCTTTTCTATTGTATAAAGAACTAATGATCCCGTTAGCTAACTTGGTTTAACTTTAAATTCTATCATTCTATTTTATGGAACAAATGAAACTATGTGTTCTAAAATATTTCTTATATCCTCGTGACATGCACTTCGGATGTTGTTCCGACATTTTTTTGTCTTTTTTCAAGTTTGATTAGAGGATATTAACAAGTCCCTTTTTACCGTATACGCCTCATATTTTCGCTATGTGAAAGGTAGAAAATGCCTGATTCTGTGAGTACATAATCGGAGCAGAGAAAAAACAGAAACCAAATTTATGAGAAGAATTTTCTTGCTTCTAGGAAACAGAAACCAACCATAATTGAAAATTTTGTATTCTATGTTTTAGTTGTATTATCTTGACAAGATTATTTTTTATTTATGGAGAACGGGGAAACAATTTTTAACAGCTGCTTTTTATAAACATTTGGCCGAAAGAGGTCAATGAGACAATGACAAAGTCTTTTAATTATGTTTGAAGGTGAAAACGTTTCTTTTGAATCATTAATACAAAATATAGGATAGTTTCTGAGAAATTTTACCTTGGTATAATATATACTATTTTCTAACTCTTTCAAATTCAAACAATTATTAAGTGTTAGCTATAGGAGTCCAATAATCATGAGAAGTAGATAATTTAATGTAAGGGAGAAATCACTTCACTTGACTTGTTTGATGTTTTTTGACCATTAAAAGACTTCAATTTGGAGGTTCTCTAAAGAATCATAAGTATTGCTCTTTAACTGTTGCGAATGAAGCCTCCTGAATATTTGTAAAATTTTTCGGAGTTACACTTTAGTCCTAAATATTATAGTAGCTTTTACTTTTACCCCTGAAGTTTTACATTTTTTCCCTTTTCTTTAAATACTGATATAACTTCAAGAGGATGTTGAATGAAAATTTGAATTCTTATCTCTTAATTTCGCTTTCCTGTTTCAATGACGAATCCACCTTGATTCACTACAATTGGTATCAGAGCAGTTCCCAACCCCCTCTTTCACTCCAAGGTCTGATGACCCAATCGTCAAGGGTACCGAAGATAAGTTTCAAAAATTTGAAACTGAGCAATCGCAACTCGATGCAACGCTTGCAGACAACTTAGAGAGAACTCGTCGAAGGTGCATAGAATTCAGCAGTTGCTTAACCGGACCGAAGCACATCCAATGGCAGATGCGTACGGTCATCAGTATTACATTAGATCAGAGTTTCAATCCCTATGACTTTGAGTATTACCATGATGATTCGCCTTCATACTCTTATCAGGTTCCATATGCTTATCAGATTAACAATAACAATCTAGGTTTCTATTTCGTTCAATTCTGTGATGGCTTGGAGATGTCAATGGTTGCCGCTAGGTTAGACAACTTGCTGGACTCTAGTGCCAAGTATGTGCGGACTAATTGCTCACATATTGATTTTTCACCACTTAAAGCACCTCTAGACTCAATGAGTGGATTTGACATGGGTTATGATCATTTGGAGACTGGTCACCCTTTAGCAAGTGTTTCACCAATGAAAAATAAAATATTCTAAAAATAATCAAGACCACCCATTTGATAAATGTACTCAAAGATCTAGGTAGATTTCTCAAGAGGTTTTAATCGATGAAGGTCACATAGAGGTGTTCGATGGAAGTCCCAAGAGAAATAAACTTAACTTGACTAATGAATTTGCTAATTAAGGAGTCGATTCTAATATCTTTTAGTTGCCAGGACCATCTAGAGCCTACTGAGATAGAGAGAGAGAGAGAGATAGAGAGAGAGAGAGAGCAGTTTAATAGAAATGATGATTTCCTTGAAGGCATTGTTTTAGGAGACAATTGTGGAGTTGTTCCATCAGAGTGTTGAATGATCCTCCGTTTTTTATGGAATTGAGAATTATCTTGTAGCTGATAGTGGTTCTGATTTCGGAGATAATGAGGTTGTGAGGGAAAATGCTGAAAAAGTGGAGGAAGTAAAGGAAGTAAATTTGGAGGAATTAGAGAGCGTGTTGTCAATCTATTGTAGAGTAATTATATTTTTGCTAGATCTAGACAGTACAACCCTGAGGAAATTGACTTGTATTTGTTTGAGGAATTTGTTTTGAGAGTATTAGACACCCTATGTTCCTGGGAAGAATTTGATTTCCTTATCCAAATGGGTTTTGAAGAAACCTGAGTTATCGGTGACATGAAGGGTGATCACGCCCAACTATGCCTTATAAAAAGGACTAAGCGGTCGTTGTCAATATATTTCAGGTATTAAGCCCAGAGTCGAATCCCACAGGGAATTAACCTACCAATCATAGTTATCAGACACACTTAATTCCACGCACTCAACTTTCAAGATATTTTGAATAACAATATGTGGTTTTTATACTAACTGTTACTTTATGAAACAAGATTAACTAAGAGCTAACTAAGAATGGTTTGTGAACAATAATGAGAAGGATCTAAGGTTATGATTTTCCCTATTGACGGAATCCTCTCCTGCTATGTTTCACATAAATTCTTCTAATTGTCTTTATCGATCATGAGCACTTTTCCTACCGTAAATCTCGACTGAGTAATTACGACAATTTATTAGACATACTCTCCCGAGTTACGCTAGCTGGCTTCTGTTACAACTCACTTAGATCGCACCCAAGATTTTGTTATCCCTAATCCCATCTTTAAACCCTAGGTTATTGATTCCTCACATACTTCAGGAGTGATCATGTTCAACAACTACCTAAATATGCACTCTCTCCCGAGTAATACATACTAAATAGGCACAGCTAATTGAAGATCCTTTCAATTTACTTCAACAAAAACGTAGTTGAACAAATAGAGATTAAACTTGGAAAATTTATATTATCATAGAAAAAGGTTCATCCTTCAAGAGGTTCCATCAAAACCTTAGACTAAATGTTTAGCTACTCATAACAAAACAAGATAACGCAATAAAGTAATTCATGATTCTCATACTGATAAAAGAAGAAGATTGAAAACTCCAATGGTGTCTTGATCTTTCTCCCACTTGTTCTTGCCTCCAAAATAAGTCTAAAACAAGCTTAAGCTTGACTTAGGCGAGTTTATTGAGTTTATATAGGGTTAGGATAAGTATTCCCCATTTTTGCACTTAAGTCCCTAAATTTTACTGGCTATCTCCAGGTCGACCGCGGCCACTAGCCAACCGCGGCGCGACCGCGGTGGATTATGAACATACTATTTTTCTCCTTTGTCCACCGCGTTCCAGCCGCGGTCGCGGTGGATTGTTGTCCAGTTTTTCCCAGCCTTTTCTTACTCGTTTTAATCTGGACTTCTCTCGTTTGGCCTTGTATCTACATATTTGATTCTAAAATGCACCATATTATCTTTCAACTCTGAAGTAACTTCTGCAAAGCACAAAAACCTTAATTAGAGAATTTTGTTATCATTTAGCACTTAAAACATCAATAAAGCATGGTTAACTTAGAGCATAAATAGCATCTACATCGCATTTATAGGCTACTACCAATACCCCGCACTTAAATTGTTGCTAGTCCTCTAGCAACAAAACCATACTCTATAGGCCTAATCATCACAAGGTAACTTCCCCACTCCTTACACCAAGAACAATTCTTGGTAGACTACCTCAACATAACATCCAAACCTCAAGAGTGGACTCTCTCTCTAGCCACGCAATGTCCATAACCAGCTTTCTTAGTCTAAGTTAGAGGTCCAAACTTACCTTCCTTTCGCGAGTCAAGTGCCTACTCACCACAAAGATACTTACATCAAGGTTATGACAATTCACACACTGAGGAATTCAAACAAGTAAGATTCCGCTCACCCTCAGAAAGAAATTCTCATGCCACATAAAACGCACCATAGGCTTGCCCTTAGTGTAATACTCAACTAATCGAGCTCCTTTAGTCTAGAATCAAGTAGGACTTTATTTGGTTGTAGTGTAGGCTGCGGGACAGGTGGGATATATATATATATATATATATATATATATATATATAAGATTGGCTACACCTCCCTAAACACTTTAATATATTTTTTTTTCACATTAAATCCCATACCTTTGTCAAACCATTATTCCACCGTTTCATCATTGTGTTATACCCTTTTACTTCTTTAAGCACACTTTTTCAAAAGCCACCACCATTTGAGACTTCATTCTTTTTTTTTCTTTTCATTCCCGGTGGCTTCTAATATTCATTATCATACTGTGCACCTTTATCTAGATTCTCTTAGTTCCACTCAAAATCCCAACAAAGCACCCCGCACTTTCACATTTCTATGTTCGTCACAACTCAAGTTCTTCTAGGAGGTGATAGGGTTCAAAAGATAGTCAATTCAAAAATCGGGCCAGGCTTGTAATGTGGTTGCCAAAGAAAACAAGATTACATGCTCAAAGGGTTAACTATGGTATATACAATCAAGTGGGTAAAAAAGTATATAAATAGGTTCAACAAAGAAACACCTATATCATTTTCTAGACCAATCAAAGCTACCATTTCACTTCGTACACACACAAGGCAAGTTCTAGGCATTGAATGTTAGCACATAATACACAAAATTCTCACACATGGCACATGACTCAGTCAGTTCGGATCATCAGACACTCTGCTCAAAGTATTTTCAGCTAAATCAAGAACATGCAATTTAAGGCTTTCTTGCTAGAGTCGACTAGTGAGCCTAAGTGTCATGCTAAGGCAATCAGTATTTAAGGTACTACGGAGTTCAGGGATCCTATTTATATTCTTCCCTCGCCTAAGAATTACTAATCTAAAAAGAAAAAAAATAACTACACCCGGTTCAAATGGAATGTAAAGACCCGTAAAATTTTCTCGTTTTAAAATAATGCCCGAATGGTCCCCGAGTTGTTTTATTGTGGAAAATTTTAGAACGAACCTAAATTGAGTAAAAAGTACCCCGAGACTTAAAGAATAAAATTGTCCTTAAAGTAGGTGTTCTGCGACGCAACTATGCAATCACATAACGTGTGTGCGGACCGTATAATGTTCGCATACACGGGCAGATCACTGCCCCATTTGAGGTCAACTATGCGGTCCAATATGCGTTTCAGTTCAGCGGACCGCATAAGTTATCGCATTGTTGCCTTTGATTTTGAGAGCGAAGTAATGCGACATATTATGCGATCGCATAACGTGTATGCGGACCGCACAATGGTCGCATACCTGGGCAGTGTGTCTTGAATTTTGGCCCATCTTGGGGGCCATTATGCGGTCGATTCTGCGGACCGCATGTCAGGAATGCGATCGCATTCCTGACAGTATTCTTGTGTCGGGGCCCTATTTTTCTAATTTTTAAAACCCGACCCCAGTTCAATAAAATACCTCTCCCCTTCATTTTAACCATTTTTCTGAGATATTAGAGAGAGGAAAGAGTGGGTTCTAGAGAGATAAAGTCCCAACTTCATAAAATTGGTCTTCCTTCATCACTCAAGCTTGGAACTAATCAAGTAGGACACAAATTTATTCACTCTAAGAGGTAAGCTTCTACCCGATTAACTCTAATTTCCAAATTTTTGTTAAAATGAAACATGGGTAGGATAGTTCATAAAAACGGGGTTAAGAATCTTGCATGCATGTACCCAATTTATCATAATCTAGTAAAGGAAAATAGGTTGGAGTAACCTTTCACTAAAAAGGGGTTATTTAATCTAAAAGAACACCTAGTGTTTGATAGAAAGCTCAAATGAGTTCAAGACATGTTCATGATTCCTAATTCTAAGTTTAAATGTGTCACATTGTGAATTAGATTGAAGGTGCTAGAAGGTCCGGTGATTTGAGATAGAAATTAAGGAAAAATCCCGATTCGAGGTATGTATGGCTAACTTTAACCTTCGTAGAATCCTCTTGTTGGGTCTGAGTATACGGCATGTGTACCTTGTTTGGAAATATGTGAATTGATTGTTCAAATGTGTTGAGACGTAAGATTATATTCTCTGATTGTCCTAGTTGACTATCGTGCTACCGTGCTACATGAGGTTGTGAAAAGAGTTTTGATGTGCCTATTTCATTCTGTGCAAAGCTCGTAATGCTAAAGGGTATCGATATGAAAGAATGTGTAATGATTGAAAGATTGATGATGTGCCCAAATGTGGGAATGTGTAAAATGGTTAAAAGCCGTGCATGGAAAGTAATGAAAAAGGGTATTGTGAAATGATGTAAATGAGTTGAACAATTATGGAAACACCGTGTACATGAATTACTACTTGATGAGAGTTATTGTGCCTTGGGACCAAATAAATAAATTGTTGATATGAACTTGTATTCCTTGAAATGATGATTCTTCTGATGTAATTGTTTGTGGTTTTTGTTGTGAATTTAAATTGTCAGGCGAGGTCGGGTTGCACGCCGCAACACGAAGTAATAAGGTTGATGGGTTGTGGTGATAAGGGTGGCCGAGGTAATAAGGGTGGCCGAGGTAATAAGGATGGAAATGTGATCATTATCACTACTGAAATGAAAATCTATGAGTTTTTGAATATGATGATGTTGAAAGGGGAAAAAGGAGAGATTGTGAAACTTGTTTGATTTTGGTTGTTTCTTTCCACGTGCACTGATCAATTGGTTCTATTACTGTCTCTTAATTGCGTACTCTTTGATTGTACTTGGGATAAAGTTTGTTTATACATACTAGTACTATTCCACAGTACTAACGTCCCTTTTGCCGGGGCTGCTACATCTTTTATATGGATGTAGGTGGGTCCATAGCAGGTAGCTTAGCTCGCCGTTAGTGGTGCTTTCTCCTCATCCTTTTTCAGCTGTACTGGTGAGCCCCACTTCCTCTTGGGGCCATGTGTAGTTCATGCCATCTCCTTTTGAGTATATTATGTATTGTAAGGTATAGCCGGGACCTTGTTGCTGGCAAGTATTGTATAAATTCCTAGTACTCTTAGAGGCTCCGTAGACACTATGTGGGTGTATATATATATATATTCTGGGCAGTGGTTGTATTTACCCGTAATCGTGGTCCGTATTGGGAAGTGTTGTATCTATTATGTATGTTTTGGGAAATCTAGTATAATAATGTAAAATGAGGAAAAATTGAATTTATCGTGGTAATCACACACTTTTAAGCTTATCTCACTGTTTGACATAAATTCTGGATGATATAAACACGGGGAATCACGTTGGGTAGGAAAGGCAAATCAGGTTCGCTTGACTGGGGTCACCCGATTGAGTGCCGGTCGCGTCCCTCGATTTTGGGGCGTGACAAACTTGGTATCAGAGCCTAAGGTTTTAAGAGTGTCCTAGGATGTCTCGGAGCCGTTTCTAGTAGAGCCCTTCTTATCAGTGTGTTGTCGACCACATATATAATTAGGTGGCTACATGGACATTTAGGACACCCCTTTTCATTGTTATTCTATATCGTGCGGTGAAGTGGAAAGTGAAAGTATTCTTGTTTAACTCGTACTCTGTTCCATAATTTTCTGTGATGGCACCAAAGAAGAGAGCTCGACTCGGCCTAGAGGCCAATGCTGCCCCAAGTGTGGCCGTGAATTCTGTACCCGATGGTGCGGGTGAGAGCGAATCCCCGACCTTGAATCCATCTGTCCTATCTATTCCAGATCAGAGTGTTCCTATTCCTTCTGCGGCGGAGGGTGCTACAACCCTTCCCGCCGATATTCCTGATCCTTCTTCGGTTCCAGCTCCAGGTCCCAGTACTTCCTATGGGGACCTTAGGGGAGCTATTCATATGTTGAACCAGTTAGTGGCCGCTCAGGCCCAAAGATATCATGCTGCCCCTGCGTCTTCTAGTGGACAGGGAGATTCCGCCGGTTCCAGAGTTAACCAGTTTCTGCGGTTGGCCCCTCCAGAGTTCTCAGGTATTGATCCAGAGGCTGATCCGCAGGACTTTCTAGATGAAATGTACAAGACGCTTTGGGTTATGAAGTCTACAGAGACAGAGGGGGTTGAGTTAGCATCTTACAGGCTGAGGGGAGCAGCGTATTCCTAGTTCGAGATGTGGGAGGATTCCCGTGGGGAGGGAAGTCCTCCGGTGAGATGGGATGAGTTCGTTGATGCTTTTATGGATCACTTTTTGCCTGCCGAGACTGTGGCAGCCCGTGCTACGGAGTTTGAGTTCTCAAGCAGGGTAATACGAGTGTGTGGGAGTACCACATGGAGTTCGTGAGGTTGTCCAAGTACGCTCCTCAGTTGGTATCGACTATGGATGTCAGAGTTCGACGGTTTGTTCAAGGCCTCAGTCCCTTGGTTGTGAATGAAGCTGCTAAAGATGCCTTGCACTCAAACATGAACTATGGTAAGATAGTGGGATTCGCCCAGGCCGCGAAGGCCAGAAAATTGAAGATAAGGTCGGAGAGGGAGAGTATTAGTAGGGCCCGATCAGCGGGCCACTCATGGAGTTCAGTTGGAGGAGGGACACCAGTTCAAGGGAGAGGACCATCAGGGCCATCCCAGTCTTATGCTCATTCCTCATCCAGTGCATCGCCATCAGTGCACCATCATCAGCAGAGCAGTCGCTCGGGACCAAGATCAGACAGTAGGAGACCCCATCAGTCCGGTCGTTCAGGAGGGAGGTTCCAGCAGCAGAGAAGGGCTCCGTGCCCTAAGTGTGGGAGGTCCCATACCGAGCTTTGTTACCTGGATATCCCGGTATGCTACGGGTATGGGGTGAGAGGTCATATTCAGCGGCGTTTTCGTGTGCCCAGTCAGGGCAGGGGTAGTGGTTTTGCTCAGCCGTCCGATTCTCCAGTCGTCGTATGTTCAGTACGTCCTCCAGCTCCAGCAGGGCGTGGTGCAGTTAGAGGTGGAGCTCGTGGTAGAGGTGGACCCAGTCGGTTCTATGCTTTTGAGTGGTCGCCAGAGTGCGGAGTCTTCTCCAGATGTTGTTACAGGTATTCTGGCTGTCCAAGCCCTTGATTCTTATGGTCTTATTGATCCGGGGTCCTCCTTGTCCTATGTTACTCCATTTATTGCTTCAAGTTTTGAGATACAACCCGAACAACTTCATGAGCCGTTCTCTGTGTTGACTCCAGTTGGTGATTCCATTACAGCCGCGCGAGTCTATAAGAATTGTGTTGTCACGGTGTGTGGTGGAGATACCACGGCCGATCTTATCGAACTTGGGATGGTAGATTTCTATGTTATCATGGGGATGGATTGTCTTTACTCGTTCTTTGCTAAACTCGACTGCCGAACCAGAATTATGAGACTAGAGTTTCCTAACGAGTCAGTTATTGAGTGGAAAGGGAATGGTGTGGTGCCAAAGGGCAGTTTTATTTCCTACCTTAAGGCCTCAAAGATGATTAAAAAGGGGTGTGTTTATCATTTGGTCCGGGTTGCGGACACCACTTCAGAAGTGTCTGCCCCCGAGTCCGTCCCAGTCGTGAATGAGTTTCTTGAAGTATTTCCGGACGAGCTTCCAGGGATTCCACCACATAGAGAGATCAATTTCGGGATTGATGTATTTCCAGATACGCAACCAATATCTATTCCACCATACAGAATGGCGCCAGCAGAGTTGAGGGAGTTAAAGGAGCAGTTGAAAGACTTATTAGAGAAAGGGTTCATTCGGCCGAGTGTGTCGCTGTGGGGCGCTTCGGTTCTTTTCGTCAGGAAGAAGTATGAGTCGCTTCGGATGTGTATTGATTATCGGCATCTCAACAAGGTCACTATCAAAAACAAGTATCCATTGCCTCGGATAGACGATTTGTTCGACCAATTGCAAGGTGCGAGGTTCTTCTCCAAAATTGATTTACGGTTGGGGTATCACCATTTGATGATCAGAGAGCAGGATATTCCTAAGACCGCCTTCAGAACTCGTTATGGCCATTTTGAATTTTTGGTAATGTCCTTTGGACTGACCAATGCTCTAGCGACTTTCATGGATCTTATGAATCGGGTTTTCAAACCGTTTCTTGACTCCTTCATGATTGTTTTTATTGATGACATCCTCGTCTACTCGCGCAGTCGGGATGATCATGCTAATCACCTCAGGGCAGTTCTGCAGACTCTTCATCAACACTAATTGTGTGCCAAGTTTTCAAAATGTGAATTTTGGTTGGAGTCAGTCACATTTTTGGGCCATGTAGTTTCCAGAGAAGGGACTAAGGTTAATCCCCAGAAAATCACAGCGGTAAAGGATTAGCCTAGACCAACGACCCCGATGGAGATTCACAGTTTCTAGGGTCTAGCCGGGTATTATCGGAGGTTTGTGGAAGGGTTCTCCACCCTCGCCTCCCCATTGACTAAATTGATGCAGAAGGAAACTAAGTTCCAATGGTCCGACTCTTGTGAGAATAACTTTCAGGAATTGAAATCAAGATTGACTTCGGCACCAGTGTTAACCTTGCCAGAAGGAACAAAGGGATTTATGGTTTATTGCGATGCTTCAAGGGTTGGTTTGGGATGTGTGTTGATGCAACACAGGAAGTTTATAGCCTATGCTTCCAGGCAACTCAAGAATCATGAGAAGAATTATCCGACGCATGATTTAGAACTCGCGGCAGTTGTGTTTGGATTAAAAATCTGGCAGCATTATTTGTATGGGGTCCATGTGGACGTGTTCTCGGACCACAAGAGTCTCCAATATTTATTCAAGCAGAAGGAGTTGAATTTAAGGCAGCGGCGATGGTTAGAATTTCTTAAGGATTATGATATGAACATTCTGTACCATCCTGGAAAAGCAAATGTGGTGGCCGACGCTCTCAGTCGGAAGTCTATGGGTAGTCTGGCTCATTTGGAGGAAGATCAGAGGTCGTTGGCTCGGGAGGTTTGTCAATTGGCTAGTATGGGGTTCTGTCTCTAGACCTCAGACGAGGGGAAAGTCATGGTGCATAATGGGGCAGAATCATCACTTGTAGCGAAAGTCAAGGAGAAGCAGATTACTGATCTAGCATTGGCGCAGTTGAAAGAGGCAGTTCTGAATAGCAAGATTTCGGCATTTTCACTCAGGAGCGATGATGGTGTTTTGTGGTGCCAGGGAAGGTTATGTGTTCCTGATGTGGATAATCTTCGGGAGAGGGTGATGGCGGAAGCTCACAATTCTAGGTATTCCGTGCACCCGGGTTCTACGAAAATGTATCAAGATCTCCGGGAAGTGTATTGGTGGAGCGGTATGAAAGGAGGTGTGGCAGACTTTGTATCTAAATGTCCGAATTGTCAGCAGGTGAAGGACGAGCATCAGAGGCCTGGTGGGTTAACTCAGCTTGTGGAAATTCCAATGTGGAAATGGGAAATGATCAACAAGGATTTGGTGGTAAGGTTACCTCGCACTCAGCGCAAGTTCGACTCGATTTAGGTGATAGTGGATCAACTCACGAAATTAGCTCACTTCTTGCCAGTCAAGTCCACCGATACTGCAGAACAATACGCTCAGGCGGGGTCGGGTATATTGAAATGATGATTCTTGTGATGTAATTATTTGTGGTTGTTGTTGTGAATTTAAATTGTCAGGTGGGGTCAGGTTGCGCGCCGCAACACGAAGTAATAAGGTTGATGGGGTTGTGGTGATAAGGGTGGCCGAGGTAATAAGGGTGGACGAGGTAATAAGGATGGAAATGTGATCATTATCACTACTGAAATGAAAATCTATGAGTTTTTAATATGATGAAGTTGAAAGGGGAAAAAGGAGAGATTGTGAAACTTGTTTGGTTTTGGTTATTTCTTTCCACGTGCACTGATCAATTGGTTCTATTACTGTCTCTTAATTGCGTACTGTTTGATTGTACTTGGGATAAAGTTTGTTTATACATACTAGTACTATTCCACAGTACTAACGTCCCTTTTGCCAGGGACGCTACATCTTTTATATGGATGTAGGTGGGTCTATAGCAGGTAGCTCAGCTCGCCATTAGTGCTGCTTTCTCCTCATCCTTTTTCAGCTGTACTAGTGAGCCCCACTTCCTCTTGGGGACATGTGTAGTTCATGCCATCTTCTTTTGAGTATGTTATGTATCGTAAGGTATAGCCAGGGCCTTGTTGCCGGCAAGTGTTGTATAAACTCCTAGTACTCTTAGAGGCTCCGTAGACACTATGTGGGTGTATATATATATTTTGGGCAGTGGTTGTATTTACCCGTAATCGTGGTCCGTATTGGGAAGTGTTGTGTCTATTGTGTATGTTTTGGGAAATCTAGTATAATAATGTAAAATGAGGAAAAATTGGATTTATCGTGGTAATCACACACTTTTAAGCTTATCTCACTATTTCACATGAATTCTGGATGATATAAAAAAGGGGAAGCACGTTGGGTAGGAAAGGCAAATCAGGTTCGCTTGACTGGGGTCACCCGGTTGAGTGCCGGTCGCGTCCCTCGATTTTGGGGCGTGACATGGAAACCGTTGGAAAAGAACAGTGGTTTAAAGAAAAACCATGGGGGAGCTGGTACACTACCTAACAAAAGAAAATCTTTATGTTTTTGTTTTTTTTGTTCCACTTAAGACCCTCAAGAGACCTGTCGAGAGGTGTCCGTCTTCGAGCCAAGCCGAAGTTAATTAATCAACAAATCAAAATATCAAACAAACCAAAATACTACACAAACTATACAATTTCACAACAACAACAACCATCTCCCACCCCACAGTTAAACATTTGGCATGTCCCCATGTCAAAGAAATTAAAGAAAAGTAAGGTAAAGGGACTTCCCTGGTGCTTATTCTTAATCAGGGACTGTGCTAGGATCAAGGTGACACGCTCGACCTAACACCCAGAGCTAGCCCATGATCTTTCTCTCGGACCTAGCACTTTGGGTGGCCAAATTGTCAACTCGAGCACCCAGCTCATTGACAGAAGTGCGTAGGCCATCCATATCTTGCTCCAAGGCTGTCATCCTGGTACGCCGACGGGCCTGTGATGGGTCCGCCTCTTCAACAATCTGCACCGATGGGGTTGCAGTATTCATAGCTCCCTCTTCATCATCATCAGCATCATCATCATCCTCATCAGCTGCCACAATCTGGTCCTTCCCGACTGTGATTTTACTAGCCCTGAATGGGGCTTTTAAATGCAATTTCCCATCGTAGATGGAGTTTTCCGAAACTCATGACGTACGGCACAACCGGGTGACCAGAGAAAGGAAGTAGAACTCTTTGCTTGCTTCTGTGTACCAGATGAACATTTCATCTTGAATTAGCCAGGCCACGTCAAAGTCATGGTGATTGACAAAACACCAAATCGCCGCTGCTCTTGGCGCATTAACATATGTTGTATTGATGGATGGTAGGAGATGGTTGTTGATGATTGTTAGCCAACACTTAGCTTCCCAATTGAGAGATTGGGATTTCAATTTCATTCTTGGCTTGATCCATATTGGCTCTCTACCAGCGACACAATTTGTTCGAACCATTAAGTTCCAAGTGACCGGTGGTCTCTGATAATCTTGGTAGTAGTCTGTATCTCCGGTGAAGACCGACAACCTGTACACTCGGTGGATGGCCTCAAGAGACATATTCACCGCGGTGTTTCGTACTGTTACTACTCTATCTACATGGTCCGGGCAGTTAGCATAGAATTCCCGGACCATCATAATATTGACCTCTTCCTATTCATCAAAGAAGACGTCCAACTGACGTTTCCTCAACTCGCTGAAAATTTGTGGTCCTTCAACTCTTAACGCAACCCTCTCAATGTGAACTTCAGAAACCAACTTCCTCGTTGATTCTGCATTATATCTATCCTGAGCCGCTTTGGATACAAAGCGGGTGTTGTCAAACTGGCTCGAACTCGCCTGAGCTCGAGCTCAGGATGAGCCACCCAACCAGTTGGCTGATGCACCTGTGGCCCGTCTTTTCCTGGATTGATGCATTGTTCCTGAAAAATGAAAGGCTACTGTTATTGAGGGTTTGAGTTGTGCGAACCTAGGGTGGTTACTCAGACTTCACCACCACTATGTTCACATTAACAAGTATAGCTCAATGGGGCAATTTCACAAGCACCTAGTGTGCAGTGAATAATTGTTTCATACACTTAGCCCATGCAAGTACAAATCCTCCCCCAAATCAACCCCAATCACTACACAAACTCCACCCTACCATAATCAACCTCAAACAACAACATCATGCTATTTCTACCATATTTTATATATTACCAACTAAAAATAAGAAAAGAGAACAAAAATCTTACTCTAAATACTACCACACTTCTATCACTACAATTACAAAAGAGAAAGAAAGAAGAAGAAAGACAGAAGCATAACATACCTGGGAGTTGTAAAGTTGAGAGAGGGGAAAATGATGAGAATTTTGGAGTGGAAGGGAGATTGGGGAGGAGGGGGATCGGATGTGTGTGTGTGTGTGAGAGAGAGGGAGAGGGGTTTGGGAAAGAAAGAAGAAAAAGAAGATGAGGAGGAGGCGTGGGATTAGGGATTTAGAGTAGGAAGGGGTTTGGGAAAAGTGGGGGGAGGGAAGGGGGTGGGTATACTATAAGTTAGTTTAGAAAAGAAAAAGAAAAAGAAAAAGAAAAGGAATTTTTTTTACTTACCTGGTGACCGGAGGCAGAGACCTATTAATCCATCGCGGTCGGTCCGCAGTCGCGAAGGACCGCGAAAGAATTAGAGTAATCCATCGCGGTCGGTCCGCGACCCGACCGTGGTCGCGGTGAACCCCATACCAAAATAGTGTATTTCACCGCGGTCCAACCGCGGTCGCGGTGACGTACTTTCAGAATTTACTTGTTTTTATCACGTTTTTACATTTCCGGAGTTGGTTCTTGCCTCCGACTTCTCCAAGAATGCACCAATCTTCCCCTATACACTAATATTTGGGTTAGTATCATACACATTAAGTACAATAACAAAGCAAAGGGAAAAAAAAAGAAAACATGGGTTGCCTCCCAAGAAGCGCTTGATTTAACGTAACGACATGACACAGATGAGCATGTTTAAGGATCGCTCGACCTCAGGGGCTCAATCAAATGAATCACTGACACGTCCTTGACTTCATCCATGCCCACATATGGTTTCAACCTGTGTCCATTGACTCTAAACGTGCGAGAGTCATTTTCTGAGGAAATCTCTATGGAACCCGAAGAGAGCACTTCAATCACACGAAATGGCCCAGACCATCGTGACTTGAGCTTACCCAGAAATAGCCTTAATCTTGAATTATACAGCAACACCATATCTCCGGGTTTGAAATTCCGTTCAAAAATATTCTTGTCGTGCAGCTTCTTCATTCTTTCTTTGTATAACCTTGTATTTTCAAAAGCAAGGTAACAAAACTCATCCAGTTCGTGCAATTTCGTGACTCTATTCGTGCCCCCAACTTCTATGTCTAAATTCAGTTGTCTCAGTGCCCACCACGCTCTATGTTCTAACTCCACTGGCAAGTGAAAATCTCTTCCAAATACCAACTTATGGCGACATGCCAATGGGTGTTTTGAAAGCAATTTTCTAGGCCCAGAGTGCATCATCCAATTTTTTCGCCCAATCTGTTCTTCTGGCATTCACCGTTTTGGTTAACACACTCTTTATCTCTCTATTCGATACTTTGACCTGCCCACTGGTCTGAGGATGGTATGGAGTTGCCACTTTGTGGCGTTTATCTTATTTCGCCAATAATTTCTCAAATGCTCGGTTGCAGAAGTGAGTGCCTCTGTCACTGATTATGGCTCTTGGGGTCCCGAAACGGGTGAATATATTCTTCTTCAAAAACCCAATCACCACCCTTGCATCGTTGGTGGGGAGTGTTGCAGCTTCAACCCATTTTGACACATAATCTACAGTAACAAGTATGTACTTATTTCCATAGGAACTGACGAAGGGACCCATGCTGTCTATTCCCCAAACATCGAACACTTCAACCTCCTGAATTGGGTTCGTGGGCATCTCATGGCGACAGGAAATGTTCCCGGTTCGCTGGCATTCATTACAAACTTGACCCATAGATGTGCATCCTTAAACACAGTTGGCCAGTAGAACCCGACTTCCAGAACTTTCGCGCCCATCCTTACTCCTCCAAAACGTCCGCCATATGCCGATGCGTGACATGCCTGCAAAACAGAAGATTGATCTATCTCGGGGACACACCTTCAGATCATATTGTCAACACAAATCTGAAACAGATAAGGTTCATTCCAGTAATACATACGGCAGTCACGGTAAATTTTTTCTTTTGGATAGAGGAAAAGTCATAGAGAACTATACCGCTTGCCAGGTAGTTTGCAATGTCTGCATACCATGGCACTTCCTCAAGGCTTGTGGCGAGTAGCTGCTCGTTTGGAAAGGTTTCCAGAATATGCTCTACCTCAACTGATTTTTTTGCTCCTTCCAGTCGCGATAAGTGATCACCGACCTGATTTTCCGTGCCCTTACGATCATGAATTTCCAATCGAACTCTTGCAGCAGCAGCAACCAACGAATCAGGCGTGGTTTTGACTCCTTATTTTCGGTCAGGTACCTGAGAGAAGCATGATCAGTACATACAATTACCGTTGAGTCAATCAGGTATGATCTGAACTTGTCAAATGCGAACACCCCACAACCAGCATCTCTTTCTCTGTTATAGTGTAGTTCAGCTGAGCTCCACTCAATGTTCTACTTGGTAGTAAATTGGGTGCATTATTTTATCCTTCCACTGTCCTAACACTGATCCCACTGCGTAGTCACTTGAATGGTTGCTCCCAGTCGGGGGAAACAATGATGGGTGCTGTGACTAGCTTCTTCTTCAATTCCTCGAATGCTACCCTGCAATCATACAAAAACAAAGGGGTGATCCTTTTCTAGCAATTTACACAGAGGGTTAGCAATTTTTGAGAAGTCCTTTATGAATATCCGGTAAAAACCGGCATGCCCGAGGAAGCTCCTTATCGCTTTGACTGATGTGGGAGGTGGAAGCTTTGCTATTACATCAACTTTCGTACAGTCCACCTCAATGCCCTTTCTTGATACTAGGTTCCACAAGAATATACCTTCTTGTACCATGAAATGTCACTTTTCCCAATTAAGTACCAGGTTAGTCTCAATGCACCTTTTCAAAAATCCGGTAAGATTTTTAAGGCACTCATCGAATGAGTTTCCCACCACTGAGAAATCATCCATGGACACCTCCATTATGTCTTCTACCATGTATGTAAATATGGCCATCATTCACCTCTGGAATGTGGCGGGTGCATTGCATAGGTCAAAGGGCATCCTCTCGAAAGCAAAGATCCCATAAGGGCATGTGAATGAGGTCTTCTCTTTGTCCTCTGATGCGATGGAGATTTGATTGTATCCTGAGTACCCATCCAGAAAACAGAAGTGGGACCTCCCTGCCAGTTTGTCAAGCATCTGATCAATGAAGGGAAGTGGGAAGTGGTCTTTGCGGGTGGCTAAGTTGAGCTTCCTGTAATCCATGCAAATTCTCCAGCCTGTGACAGTTTATGTAGAGATCAGTTCATTTTTATCATTTTTCACGACAATCATTCCACCCTTCTTAGGAACACATTGCCTTGGGCTAATCCAGTTGCTGTTAGAGATGGGGAAGATGATTCCCGCATCTAACCACTTAATGACTTCTTTCTTCACCACTTCCTTCATATTGGGGTTTATCCTTCTTTGGTGTTCTCTGGAAGGTTTGTGCCCGTCTTCCAGCAGAATTTTATGCATATAAAATGCCGGGCCGATCCCCTTAATATCTTCCATGGTCCACCCAATGGCAGTCTTGCACTCTGTCAGTACCTGCAAAAGCTGTTTTGCCTACACATCTAACAAACTAGATGAGATAATCACATGTAATGTGGAGTTAGGTCCTAAGAATGCATACCTGAGATGGGCGGGCAGTGGCTTCAACTCCAGCTTGGGTGGTTTTTCTATGGATGGCTTGGCTGGAGGAGTTTCCCTTTTCTCTAAGTGTAGGGGCTCAAATTCGACTGATCTCTTCCAAAAACCCTTTCCCTCAAGACCAAGCACCCATTCCCCCAAGTCTTCACCATTCACCTCATCTAAATTCATCATACATGCAGCTAGAGGGTCCTTAATGTTTAAGGTCTCATCATCCTCTTCCAGGATTACATCTACGGCATCAATTAAAGAAATATTGGTGAATTCACTTGGTCTCCTAATAGATTTCTGCACGTTGAACGTTATCTCTTCGTCATTTAACCTCATCTTGAGTCTCCAGTTTTGCAGTCAATCAGAGCTCGCCCCATGGCCAAGAATGGACTTCCCAAGATTATGGGGATTTCTTCATCCACTCTACAGTCCAGAATTACAAAGTCTGCAGGGAACACAAATTTCCCTACCTGTACCAACACGTCATCAAGAATACTAGAAGGCCTCTTTACAGTTCTGTCAGCCAGCTGCAACAACATAGACGTGGGTCTAGCTCGTCCAATTCCAAGCCTTTTATAGATAGCTAGGGGAATAATATTTATGCTTTCCCCTAAATCACAAAGTGCCTTGGCAAAAGAAAAGTTACCTATGGTGCATGGAATTGTGAAACTTCCTGGGTCTGACAATTTCTTAGCAATGAGTCTTGTTACAACAACATTGCATGTCTGAGTTAGGGTCACTGTGGCCAAGTCTTGGAAATCGAACTTGCGGGACATCAAGTACTTCATCATTTTCCATAACCAGGCATTTCATTCAAAGCATCGATCAACGGAATATTTACCTGAATTTGTTTCAACATGTCCAAGAACTTCTTGTACTGTTCATCTTTGTGATATTTGGCTAGTCTCTGTGGGAATGGTGCTGGAGGTCGCTTCTTTTCTCTGATTTGGGCTTTCTCTTTTTCAGAAGTTGCCCCCAGTACCGGTTCCTGTGTTGTCTCAGCTTCTTTCTCAGCCACATTTTGTTTGCTGTCATCTTCCTGTGCATGCTGCACTGTCACCTCAGTCAGTTCTGCTGAGTCATCTAGCTCAATGGGCACTGGCACAAGTGTCTCAACAGGTCTGCTTTCTCGAGCCCTCTCTTGCTCCAAGTCCAGGTCTCTACCATTACGTAGACTCACTGCCATCATCTGCTTCGAGCCATGATCTTTTGGATTTACCTGAGTGTCTGCAGGTAACGTCCCATGAGGACGATCATTCAGTGACATCAAAATATGACCTATTTGGAGCTCAAATATTTTTGATAGCTGATTCGTGTGAATCTACTCTTTCGCTTATTTTTGCATTAGACCTAATCACCTGTTGCATCATTGCCTCGAGCCTAGCGAACCCAGCTTCCTGTCTCCCATTATGTTTCTGTTGAGGTTGGTGATACCCCTACTGTGGATTGTAGTTGTGATAGCCCTGTGGCCTTTGGTAAGGTGCCATATTACCCTGTGGTCGCATGGCCCCCATGTTACCGTGATTATGCTGCTGCTGGGCTAGCCTGTATTGCTAATTCTGCTGCCCCCAATTTTGACCACCTGGTCTCTGACCCCCATAGTCGGAAACATAATTCATGTCCCAAGGATAGTGTTGGTGATCCCCCTCTGCGCTCCACTGGTTACCAACTGGCTGACTGATGCAATATGTACAAAGGCCTCCATTGGTTGTATCAACTATATGCACCTGCTGTTTCTGACCTACATCTTCCACCTTTTTGGTGAGGATGCTCATTTGTGTCATTAATGTGGCCATATTTTCAGCAAGACAGTTCGCTGGATCTAACGCCACTGAGTGGACCATAGGAGTGATGGGTGCGTTTATGTTTGTCCACCCTGAGTTCTGAGGCATCTTGTCGAGCAAGATCTTGCTCTCTATGAATGTTTTACTCAGGAATGTACCACCAACTGAAGCATCAACATTAGCTTTTACACTATATGCTAGTCCCATGTAGAATCTATGCCCCAACATCTACTCAGGAATACCATGGTGTGGACATACAACCAACAACCCTTTAAATCTTTCCCACGTCTCTTGTAATGTTTCTGTTGGTTTTTGTCTGAAGCTCAAGATCTCATCAATTTGTTGAGCAGTCTTGTTGGGTGGATGAAATTTGTTCACAAATTGTTTGACCAACTCCTCCCAAGTATTTATGGAATTGATGGGGAGTGAATTTAGCCAAGTCTGGCCTGCTCCTGTCACAGAGAATGGAAACAACAACATCTTTATTTCTTCCGGAGTCACGTTGTGCTGTCTTTGTGTTTGGCATATTGACAGGAAATTCTTTAAGTGCTATTGGGGATCTTCAATGTATGACCCCGAGAATAGTCCCTTGTTTTGCAACATATGCAGCATGTTGTTTGTGATTTGGAATGAATCTGCCTGTATCTGCGGGACTACTACTGCTGTGGCCAAATTGTCTGCCGTGGGTTGCGCCCAATCATATAAGGCAGCCTCTGGCACAAAAGGCTCCAATACTTGCGCATTTAGGTCTTCCACACCATCCCCAAAATTTTTGTTGTTCACCAGATCTGCCATGTCTGGTTCAAATTATTCAGTTGAGTTTTGTTGTTTGTTTTTCCGGTTGGCCCGATTCAAGGCCTTGAAAACTTTCTCGGGATCTGATAAGGCTTCAAACACTTCATCAGTTCTCGATGAGTTTTAGACATACACCTGTAACCACCAAGTTTGCAAACGTTAAAGTTTCAATGTATTGATTGAAAGTGAAGAAAATTGATTACACTAAGAATTTTTGTATTTCTTTCAACTGTAATCGATAACACCGTTAATTCCGCGGCAACGGCGCCAAAATTTGATCACGCCCAACTATGCCTTATAAAGAGGACTAAGCGGTCGTTTTCAATATATTTCGGGTATTAAGCCCAGAGTCGAATCCCACAGGGAATTAACCTATCAGTCACAGTTATCAGACACACTTAATTCCGCGCACTCAACTTCCAAGATATTTTGAATAACAATAGGTGGTTTTTATATTAACTATTATTTTATGAAACTAGATTAACTAAGAGCTAACTAAGAATGGTTTGTGAACAATAATGAGAAGATCTAAGGTTATGATTTCCCCTATTGACGGAATCCCCTCATGCTATGTTTCATATAATTCGCCTAATCGTCTCTATCGATCATGAGCACTTTTCCTACTGTAAATCTCTCCTGAGTAATTACGACAATTTACTAGACACACTCTCCCGAGTTACGCTAGCTGGCTTTTGTTACAGCTCACTTAGATCGCACCCAAGGTTTCGTTATCCCTAATCCCACCTTTAGTCCCTAGGTTATTGATTCCTCACATACTTCGGGAGTGATGATGTTCAACAACTACCTAAATATGAACTCTCTCCCGAGTAATACATACTAGATAGGCACAGCTAATTGAGGATCCTTTCAATTAACTTCAACAAAAACGTAGTTGAACAAATAGAGATTAAACTTGGCAAATTTATATTATCATAGCAAAAGGTTCATCCTTCAACAGGTTCCATCAAAACCTTAGACTAAATATTTAGCTACTCATAACAAAACAAGATAAAGAAATAAAGTAATTCCTGATTCTCAAAATACTGATAAAAGAAGAAGATTGAAAACTCCAATGGTGTCTTGATCTTTCTCCAACTTGTTCTTTCCTCCAAAATAAGTCTAAAACAAGCTTAAACTTGACTTGGGGGAGTTTATTGAGTTTATATAGGGTTAGAATAAGTCTTCCTCGTTTTTGCACTTAAGTCCCTAAATTTTAGTGGCTATCTCCAGGTCGACCACGGCCGCGAGCCAACCGCGGTGGATTACGCCCACACTGTTTTTCTCCTTTGTCCACCGCATTCCAGCCGCGGTCCGACCACGGTCGCGGTGGACTGTTGCCCAGTTTTTCCCAGCCTTTTCTTGCTCGTTTCATCTGGACTTCTCTCGTTTGGCCTTGTATCTACATATTTGATTCCAAAACGCTCCATATTATCTTCCAACTCTGAAGTAACTCCTACAAAGCACAAAAATCTTAATTAGAGCATTTTGTTATCTATTTAGCATTTAAAACATTAATAAATCATGGTTAACTTAGAGCATAAATAGCATCTACGTCACATAATATATGCTACTATCAAAGGGCAGTAGAATTATTGGTTATTGCAGTATGTTTGGGAGGTGGTAATGCCTTTGCTTTGTGAAATTTGGTGAAGGGAATTGGAGAAGCAAAGTGGGGGATATCGAGTACTGAAATTGATCTTAATGAATTGATTGCTCTGTTATCAAAATTTGATTTTTGTAGGCATTGGATTTGTGACTGGGCTTCTATTGTTCGCGAGAAGATACTAAAGACTGATATGTTTCCAGTTGCTGAGAAAGTAAGAAAGATTATTTCTCTTATGCACGAGGGAAATACATCTAGAGATGCACATTTGATTTACTTGTTGGCTAAGGAGAAAAATATTGATCTTCTTGTGCGTTTTCTATCACTCAAACTCTAGCAGATCTTCGGCCCTGGTTCAAAGGATGCCTCTATTATTAATCAAGATCTCAAATTTAACCTTGAAAATGCTGCACATTTCATAGATGCATTTCCAGAAAATATTGACGTGGATAGTTACATTTTTACTTCCGAGATTGTCCTTCACAATCCCGAGGATAAAAATGTCTATGCCACTGAGGACAGACAGAAGTACCCATACATATGACAAAATTTATTCAAGTTGTTGAAGTAGTTGTTCTTGACAGTGATTTTGGTAGTTTGAAAGCTCAAAAGAGGCTTGCTTTTACCGAGAAGAACAATATTCCTCTCTCAGAGAAGCATCTTCAAAATCTACGGTTGTCATTTTAATCATTTTAATTAAGCCATCCAAGCTTTTGACATGTTGAGACCAATGAAAATTGTGTGGTAAGGAAAATGAGTAATGTGTTTCACAGTTACAAAAAGAAGCTAATTGGTAGCTTGTCGCTTACCATGATATTCTGTGATTCAATTGCAGTTATTGAGACTTGGGACCCTCGAAAGTCATGTCAACAGGTTGCTAAAATCAAAGTACCCCTAATTATAGGTGTATTCAGCAGAGGTATATATATATATCTAGGATTTTAAGAGTATGAATACACCATTACCTTTAGATACATGTTTGGTTTGAATATATAAATTTTTATGGTGACAACAAGTTGACGAATAAATTATAATAAATATTATTATCACAAAAAATCATCATGTATGTTCTTGATCATTTTTCATACTTTAAAAACTACAATAATAGAATCATTACTTATAACTTTAAATACCTTACGTTCAATATATCGAATTAAAAAACTATTTTAAAATTCTTCATCATCCAATTACGTAGATCATTTTGACGTTCTTCTATTCCCCTACGGATATACTATTTTTTTTTTACTTATAGTGGGAGTTGAAGATTTTTTTTTCTAGTACTTCATTTCTTCAAAAAATATGAAAGTTCTTTTGACAGATTGACCTTTCAATTTTGAAGTTTCCTATTTTTAACAAATACTTACAACATGCTTCTATAAACTTTATCAGTGATGATTTCCAAGAGGAAAAGATAGGAGTTACACTTGTAAAGTTAAAATAATATCAAAAAGAAAGGAAAAAATGAAAGTTAAGAAGCGGAAAGAGTAACTAAAGTAGGGTGTCCAAGAAAGAAAATGTAACATAAGTAATATTTCAAATTAAAAAAGCCCTAGAAAGCCAGTGGGAATCAAACCCCTGATCTTAGGGGCAAAGGTACACCAGGCTACCACTTGATTAAAGTATTTGCTTGAGCATGGGTTTGGGCATGATTATTTAACTTATTTATCAAGACAATTCAAGTGTTACACATAGTTTATGGAGAGTAGTATGGGTTCGCGTGAACCACCCCTTTGCAGGTGGATCCACCCCTGGTAATCAGTCACCATGATGGCAGAGCAGATGATTTTCATGGTTATGTTCATATCACGACGGTGTGTACGAAAATGAGGGATGAGGTCGAGTTAACTTTAATATTCGGATATGCACTATTTACTTTACTTATGGAGATTGACATTTTGAAGGCATACATTGTTTTATAGTCATGATGGAAGTGATGGTTATCGCCCCCAAATGCACACACAAGTATATGTGATCGTACAAGTAATAAAATAATAAGTCGAGTGTCGAACCCAGAGAGACTTGTATTAACTACCCACTAGTTTCACCAAGATTGTTATTCACTCGAGTCAATCCGAGTTCAAAAGTGTGATTATATAAAATAATAATTCTAACTAGTAACTAAATTATCAAGTAGCAAAATGATTATTGTATATTCAGTAGAGACAAATATTCCAGGGTTGTGATCGATTCACTAACCATATTATGCTCTCGTTAACTCTCCCTTTCATACAATTAACTCATGCTTGCTAATTAATCGAACAATTTCTCTCGTAGCCTTCTCTCCAAGTACTACTCGCCTATTCAAAATAGATTAATGCATATATTCCTATGGAATCAATCTATTAAGAACGCATTAAGATTACAATATTTAATAAAGCACGATGACTAGGTATATTCCTGTCCTAACCACAAATCCTCCCCCTCAGAGTTAAGATCAAGCTGTCACAACCCAAAATCCCTAAGGTCGTGATGGCGCCGGACACAAGGTCAGGCAAGCCAAAACATTAATTAATTGAAATAACTTTCCAGTTTTAACATTTTCGAAATCGTTACCTTTTCTTGCATTTTATAATCAAATAAATAAATTTTAGTAAACTTAAATACGACAGCACATCAATTTAGTGTAATAAAATAAATCCCAACACGTCCGCAGAACCCGGTGTCACAAGTACATGAGCAATTTCTAAGAAGTTATACAATCACTTCAAGCCTGTCCGAAATACAACTGAGCAAGGAAATTTAAAATGAATAAATACAGTATGAAGGTGAATCTGCGAGCTGCGGATCGCCTCCGGATGGTGCAGCTCGCCTAAGTCTCCGAATCCTCCACATTGCTAGGAAAGTACATGTGCAATAAAATGCACAACAAGTGAAACATGAGTACAAAAACAACGTGTACTCAGTAAGTCACCCGCCTAACCTCAGAGAGGTAGTGACAAGGGGGAAAATTAGACTCTTACTAAGGTCCAACAATACAACATGTGACAGAATATGATGAAATACAATAGACATGAAAGACGGTGAGCAACAAGTACATAGAAAATAACGAAATCTAGATAATAACTGAAAAAGGAACAACAAAGTACTAAAATCTCCTCTTAACCAATACCTGACACTCCAGTTATAAGTGACTCAGAACTCAAGCGATCATACACATACCAGGACAAGACGACCGACCGGAGTCATAAGGGTGGTCATAGGGACTGAGGTCATAAGCTAACCCACGATCGCAAATCATACCTGCGACTCGCGTGCTGACTCGATATAATAAGCTAACCCAAGATCGCGCATCATACCTGCGACTCGTGTGCTGACTCGATAATGATAAGCTGACCCACGATCGCGCATCATACCTGCGACTCGTGTGCTGACTCGATAATAATAAGCTGACCCACGACCGCGCATCATACCTGCGACTCGTGTGCTGACTCCATATATCAAATATAAATCTCCCCACGATCGCGAATCATACCTGCGACTCGTGTGCTGACTCATATATATAATTAACATAAAGCTCCCCTCGATCGCGAATCATACCTGCGACTCGAGTGCTGACTCATAAATATAAAATTAACATAAATCTCCCCTCGATAGCGAATCATGCCTGCGACTCGAGTGCTGACACCACACATTTAAATCCACTTTTTATTAAGAAAAAAATAGTTTTCTCATGGAAAATAGTAAAATCCCTATTAAAAANTCCACACATTTAAATCCACTTTTTATTAAGAAAAAAATAGTTTTCTCATGGAAAATAGTAAAATCCGTATTAAAAGAAGCATGAAACATAGGTTTTGAAATCATTTGTTTTGAAACTCATTTGTCAAGTTTAGTGATACTCCACGAAAAAAAGGACCCAGCCCAGGTACAAATATATCCACAGCGGAACCAATTCTCGTTCTAGACGGTTAACAATATGAACTCTAACTTTCTTTTAGACATCTAATTACGTTTTCGGTCATATTAGCAGTTCGATATTACAAGCAGGGTTACAGGTACACACATAAAGCATGCTAGTGGGTCCTAGGCTACCCGGACATGGCATAATAGCAGCTACGCACGGACTCCCGTCACCTCGTGCGCACGTAGCCCCCGAAGATAATAACATGTATCGAATTAATTCACCTAGGGGGGATGATTACCCCTCACAAAGTTAGAAAGGAGACTTACCTCGCTCCGAAATTCCAACACCGGCTTCCAAGCCCTTCCGAAGACTCCAACGGACGCACAACGCTCCGAAACTACCACATAAATGACAAAGCAATGAAAATTCATCCTAATACTCACAACAAATTCAGATTATATACTTTTCCAACCCCGCTCGGAGAAATGACAAAAATTCCCTCGGGCCCACGTGCTTGGAAATTCTGAAATTCTCGAAGACACATTCTACCCATAGCCTTACTAACTCAAATATATAATTTGTTAAAATATTCATGCTCAATTCGTGGTTGAAATCCAAATTTTCCATATTTTAGGTTTCTTTAAAGTTTTTCCCAATTTTCCTACCAATTTCATGCTAAAAAATCCATGCAATATCTTGTATTTAACCTTAGAAACAAGTAGAACAACTTACCTCTTGATTCTTGGTGAAATCCCCCTTGAAAAGCTCTCCAAAATCGTCTCAACCAAATGATAAATGAGAGAGAAATGGCTCAAACCCGATCTTTAAAACATTCTGCCCAGGCATTTTCCGCACCTGCGATCCTTCCTCCGCACCTGCGATCTCGCAGGTGCGACCAAATCCACCGCACCTGCGGTTCCTTGAATATCAACTCTCAGGTGATACTGAAGATAACACCACCTTACAATGAACTTTCCAATCACTTGGTCTTGCTCTTCCGAGCTCATGACATCCTTATAAACATCGGACCTAAATCTCGATTCCAGTTACATACTGCTTCCCGCACTTAACATACCAACATGAGGTAGCGCAAGAATTCCATCATAACTTTCGAACCACCAATAGGGTGAACACTTCATCATATAGAAACTTTTTACTTAACTCAATTCAAGAGTACCATCTCATCACACGAGTGAATTCCCATTATCACCTAGATTATGCAAGTTCTTAAGTAGTAGTCTATACCACCATAACCCTTTCGGGATCAGCCTATACCTGACAGGCCAT
Source organism: Nicotiana paniculata (assembly GCA_005239505.1). Classification (NCBI taxonomy): domain Eukaryota; kingdom Viridiplantae; phylum Streptophyta; class Magnoliopsida; order Solanales; family Solanaceae; genus Nicotiana; species Nicotiana paniculata. The sequence continues at coordinate 159,209 of ML324963.1, read as the reverse complement.
AGCACTCAAGTTCTCCCACATAAAATCCGTTACGACGGCCGACAAGCCCCACACACATCGGCATAAAACACATGCATAACTAAATCATATCAAAGGAACCAATCACTGCCGCAACTGTGCCATTTAAACCATGGATAATCAATCTATATTCTTTTAATCATCATTAATTGCCTTAGGAACAATAAACATCTCCCTTCAACCCATAGAAAACTCAACCCTCACTCATCCTGAGTAACCTTAATTCACTAGAGAGAAATGGCTCAAACCCGATCTTTAAAAAATTCTGCCCAGGCATTTTTCGCACCTGCGATCCTTCCTCCGCACATGTGACCTTGCAGGTGCGACAAAATCCACCGCACCTGCGGTTACCTCATCTCCATCCAAATCGCACCTGCTCCCTACTTCCCGCACCTGCGGCTTCGCAGGTGCGAAATTTCCATCGCACCTGCGGTTCCCAGCCAAGCCAAGCCACACTCGCACCTGAGGCCCCCCGTCCAATTATACCAACCTGTCCCAAAACATGACACGGACTTGATGGAGCCCTCAAATCACATCAAAAAGTGCCGAAATCACGAATCGTACTCAAATCCAATTCTTTAAGAACTTAGGATTTCAAACTTCTACATCCGATGCCGAAACCTATCAAATCACGTCCGATTGACCTCAAATTTTGCGCACAAGTCATATTCAACATTACAGACCTGCTCCAACTTCCGGAATCACATTCCGACCTCGATATCAAAACTTCCACTTCCGGCCGGATTACTCAAAAACCTTCAAATTTCTATCTTTAGCCAAATGACTTCAAAATGACCTACATACATCCAAATTTACTTCCGATTGCGCTCCCAATTCTAGAATCACCATACGGATCTATTCCCAGACTCGGAATCCTAAACGGACATCAACCTCACTGATATGCACTTCAACCCCAAATTCATGAAATCCTTCTAAAATGCTAACTTGCACAATATACGCCGAAATGCTCCCGGGTTATTCCAAAACCCGATCTGGACATACACCCAAGTCCGAAATCATCATACGAATCTGGTGGAACCTTCAAATCCTGATTCGGAGATCGTTTACTCAAAATTCCAATCTTAGTTGGTTTCACCAATTCAAGGCTTCTGAAACAAGAATTTTCTTTCCAACCCAACTCTAAACTTCCTGAAATTCAATTCCGACCATGCCCACGGGTCATATTACCTGAAACGAAACTGCTCACGGTCTCAAACCGCTGAACGACGCACTAGAGCTCAAAATGACCGGTCGGGTCATTACACAAGCTCTCTTCAATTCTTTAATCTAAATATGGCTTTCCCGAGTATATCATAGATTGTAAATAGAACCTAACTGTTGGCCATACAATTAAGCAATTCATCACAAAATTGAAGAAACAACCATATATTGGTGAATTGTAATTAAGTTTAAGTCAACTTTAAACAACAATATTCATGGCTAAATGACAACCCCAGAACTATGGGTTTTAACCACTCATGATAATATCAACACAAATTAACAAGTGTTTGAACAATTGAAACTACTAAGAAAGATGAAGAAAAATTGAGAATCTTTGCTCCCAAGTGTTCCGTGTATTGTTCTCACCTCCAAATAATTTCCACCCCCACCCAAATAGGTTTATAACCTCTTTTACACATGTTGGGGGCGTGTAGGGTTGAAATCACCAAGTCCCAGCCGAATTAGGTCAAAATTCGCCCTTTTGCGTCACACTTTGCGCCTGGCGCGGAACTGGACAACAAACGTATTGGTCTTCTGTTAATGGTGTTTTGGTTAGTGCCTGGCATCAACCTTGACACTGAACTCTTTAGCCTTCTGTCGACGGTATTTTGGTTGGTGTCTGGCGCCAATATGTACTTCTTCAAATTCTTCTATTTTTACTTTAATTTGCACGACAATTTTTCAAATCACTTCCATTTGAATCCTACACATAAAAACACCACGAATTAGAACAAATCATTGCATTAATACAAAACTCACGCAATATGAGTAAAATGCGAGGCGATATGCATATAAATATGCATACTTTATGCTGAATATCAACACCCCACACTTAAAATCTTGCTCGTCCTCGAGCAATGTAACTCTCAACTATACCCCAACAATGTACACCTCTCAACTAGAGAGGAGCACTTCAATTTTTAATCATACACTCTTCCCTTGACTATGATCGACACGGACAACCAATCCTGACATGCGAATTTCAAATTCTTCCTGTTTTGAATATGCCCAAGTATAAACATTTCAATCGAATCAATTCAAATGATCTACCCATAACCACCCTACCTCAAGAGCTGAATCTTTACCACTAAGCACTCTCAACTCGCGCACTCACCCAACAAGAGAAATTCACAACATCACTAATCCGTCATGAGATCATGTGGTCTCACCAACAATCAAAAGAGTGAATACAGAACAGTCCACACATTCAAGTATGAATTTGAACATAAATTAAGGACATCACACAATTCGAACAAAAAATCGCTCACTCTCACAAAGAATTGATGTGCATCCTGTGATTGTACCATAAGCTTGCCCGTAGTATAAATGTCTACTAATCTAAGCCAGCTAAGCTAAGATAAATTAAGACGTTATGGGTTGTAATGAGGCTAAGGGACGGGCCGAATACATTTAGGAATAGTGACTAACCCTCTTAAGCACTTTAATACACTAAACTAAAAAATAAAGCACATATTATTCTTAACCAATCCACTCGCCACAAACCATATACAACATAGCCCTCTTCTTCAATTAAGCACTTCTACATCCCCACTAGCACGAATTAGTACGATTAGGAGGTGTGTCTTTTTCTATATTATTTGAACTATTCTTTTTTCTTCTTCTTGCAATTTTTCTTCTTCTTTCCTACACACCCGCCTTAAATCGAGGTTCATCTGCTAGCGATATTTTTTCACAACTTTGGTGCACCTTAAGGGACCTTCCATGGTTCCAAAAGCTACTCACTGATCTTGCACAAACTCATACAACAATTAGGTAGTTAGGCAGTCGATGCAATAATAAACCCAACAAGGCCGGGATAGAATAGGGATTAGGTGTATATCTAGTTAGTTGTATGATTCTTCCTAAATTACTCTTACACATTCTTGATTTTTGTTCTACTTCTACTTTGTTCTATTGTTTGAAACTATAAAACTAAGAGACAATATTTTTGGTTTTGAGTTGCTTTTCAAATTATAAAAGGATCTAGGGTCGTAACTTCCACCTAAGTGGCTACCTAATGGGTCGTAAATTCTAGGGAAAGTTTGATTGGTTGGGGTTGTAAGCAATTACACTCGAATACTCACTCTATACCTCTCGGTAGTTTGAGTGATTTTGCCCAATTTGGCTTTTCAAGTCCAAATGGGTATTTCACAAAACAAGTGATAAATGCTCAAGTTAGGTCTCACTATCTCTAGATTCAACCCTTTAATTGGGGCTATTAATTTCTTGAGTTCACCCCAATTTCTTGTTAGCCAAGTTTTCCTAGACTTAGTCTCTCTTTCTCAAGTAGAGACTAAGTCAATTAGGCATGAATCAATATTTGCAACCATTAGTTCTTGAGTTCAAACAAGAATTAGGATAAATATCACAAACCCAATCACAAACAAGCCCTAAATCAAACACCCATTAAATATCCACAGTAGGGTTGGGTCACAACCCTAGCTAGAAATTTAGTTACTCATGAAAAATGCCGATATTAAAGAAGAAATTTAGATAAAATCCGTAATAATTAATTACAGGAAGGAAATCTTATGTTTGGAGACAAATCTAGTACAAAATTACTTAAAGTAGTAAATAAAATGGCTCAAATGCTCTCCCAAAAATAAAACTTAACCTAAAAATGACAAAAAGTCCTATTTATACTAAACAGAAAATATCTGACAAAAATGCCATTGTGGAGGTTGTGCGGCTGCATAATTCTGAGTGCGGCTCGCAATCTGAGCTTGACTGGTCAACCAGGCCTTCTGCGATCGCATAAAAATGGGATGCGGCGACACTTTATCTAGTTGTGCAAACCGCACATTTCTGAGTGCGGCCACACACTTGACTTAGGCTGGAACATGGACCTGCATCTGCGGACCGCACATTTGTGAGTGTGGCCGCACGTTGGCTTTTGCGGCTGCACAATAATCGTACGGTCCGCAAAACTTCAATTCAAGTCTCTCTGAATCTCTTCCTCTGCGGTCCGCATATTAGTGAGTGCGGCCGCACTTTTGCTCTTGCGGCCACACAATAATGGTGCGATTCGCATACCTTCAATTGCCCAAAATTCCAACTCTCTGAATCTCTCTTCTGCGACCGCACCAAAATTATGCATTCCGCATACTCTGAAGCTACTTTGATAGGGATCCTTCATTGTTTGCGGCCACACATAGTATTGTGCGGTCCACACTGTAAGAAATTTTGTCTTGTTTTGGTCCTTGTCCAATTTTGACTCCTTTTTCCGTTGATTTTCACTTCTTTGGTTCGTTTCCCAATATTCCTGCAAGAAAGCTCATTTCATTAGTTCTCGGGATACATTTAAGCATTTTTCAGCTAAAGCACAAGTGAAAGAGAGCAAATAAGCGGTCAAAATCCCTACTTATCAACTCCCCCAAACTTAAGCTTTTGCTTGTCCTCAAGCACTTAAGGCAATTCCCACCTCCATTAGAAAAAGGGATATTTCAGCTGGTCTAAGTTGAGTCAAAACACAAATCAATTGGGACCAACAATTATCCGCACGCTCATGAATCATTAACAAGCCTATGATTTGAAAATTGAAGCACAAATGGCTCTAATGTGACACTTGAGCATCAAGGGTTGACTTTGTTCATCAAGGAAGCTCACACTTTCATGCAAGTTGATGTGGATCCCAAACTCGTCCTCCTATACTCTCCCCAAGATCATCTCGCTGACGAATGAAGAATTCAAAACAATGACTCGAGGAAGACTCGCTCATCTATCTCAAAAGAATGTCACAAGCCCAGCTCTAAGTACCATATGCTTTCCCCTCATGTAGATCATCACTCATGTAAGCTTGCTCGGCTTGAAATCAGGTAAGGCTATTTCGACATGTAATGAAGGCTTTTGGATTAAGGAGGGTAATGTCGGATTGGAATCGGTTCATCTTTCCTTTAGCACTTCATATTCTCTTGTTGGCTCATACTTTTCCGACTCTTTGAGTCATTTTATTTTCTCTTAGGGGGATTAGAGAGACTTGACATCACTCTTTATTTATCATGCTATTCATGATCTCCTTCTTTTCTTTCTCCATGCTTTTCACTTTTTCTTTCTTTTGCATATTTTCAACCCTTTCACATTATTCACATTCTTTTTGTGTTTTTCTTTTTTCTTCCTTTCTTTTTCTTTGCCTTTTATCTTTTTCATTTCTTTTTGTCTTTTTGTGCCTTGAAACCATCTTTAAACTCCTCGTCTCTCCCCCAAACTTATGTTTTTTCCATTTGAATCACATGAGTGCTAAAGAAAAGTTGGGTTCCAAGAGAGAGTCACTATAAAACGGGTAAAGGCTTGTAATGTGGTTATTGAATAGAAAGGCTTTAGGCTCAAAAGGGTTTACTAAGGATGATATCACTGGAGGGCCATGGAGGATTTCAAAAAGGTCCAAGGAGGGCCTACAAACATTTCTCAAGCCAAGCTAACTTAGAATTTCGCCTAGAAACATTCAGGGCAAGTTCTAGACTATTCGCACGGGTACTTGGACTTGTAACAAAATACCTCACCTCTCACACAACCGGATTATTAAACAGAAAGGAGTTGAGGGCCCACAACAACCGCATTCAAGATTGAAAATTAGTAATAGTTCAACTAAACCACCCGATGATTGCCTAAGTCAACACATTATTCATAAGGTCACTAACTAGAGCTATTTCTATACAAAAACTTGTTTTTAACCATAAGCGCATAGTTAAGTGTATTGGTACCAAGTGAAACATGCTTGAGACCCTTTTATTCATTACTACTATTTTTTCCTAAACAAGAAAAGAAAACAGACTCAATCCTTTAAGAAGGTTGTCACGCCATCCATCGTTGGGAAGAGCCACCCGGTTCACACAAATCCCCCTTTGGAAAGAACCGTGGAATTTAGATAACCAAAGGCTTATTGATCACTAAAACATAAAAAAAGAAGCTAAAAAATCCAAAAGAAACTACTAAAGTAAATAAGAAGTTATACTACTAAAGTGACAAACTAAAGAAGCTACGAAATAAACTAGAGAAAGAAAGATAAAAGAATGTACAAACCGAAGTAAAATGAATATATACATAAGGGAAACTAAATATATACATCAAACGAAAGGGAAGAATATATACATTCTAACGAGAAAATAATGATAAAAGAAAAAAAATAGTATAAGAGTTATTACAGGCCAATATAAATGTCAATCAATCAAAATAGACCACCCCCCAAACGAAAATAAGCATTGTCCCAATGCTTAACAAAAATATGAACATGGAAGGGTAGAGAGTTAAGAGAACTCCCTATGTGGTCTCAGTCTGCATGGCATCCCTAACACCCTCAGTCTGCATGACATCCTTAGCACCCTCAGTCTCCTCTAGATGTATCTCATCATCACCTGGATGAGGGACCACAAGGTTGCTGAGCATCTAGATCATCTCCTCAGTTATGTGGGTAGTAGCATCCGGCTCCTCAGTTTGGCCGGCTGCTGCCTCGGATGACTCTGGTGCTACCTGTGCTGCTGGTGATACTTTCTCCATAAGTAGGTCCAATGGTAGATCTCCGGAAGAGGCAATCTTGGCAACCTCTTTCCTCAACCTCTCCACTGACTTCTTTTATGCCCGAGGCCTCCGCATCTTCTTTGTTTTCTTTCCCAACTCCTCAATGACCTCCACATTTGCCACCGGAGTCTCCTAATGGTCTTCTGGTTGTCCAGAATTTTTTTCAAAGTTTCCTCCACTGACGAAGGTACCTGTGGGGCTGCTGGGGTAGAGGACTGTGCTGCAACAACACTGGATATGTCAGACAACTTTGAAGTAGCTGCCTGCATCTTGTTGTTGAGACTAACCAATGTATGGGAGACTCGCAGTGCAGTCTGTGGATAAGCGGATGAAGCTGGTACTGATAATGAAGCTGATGGTCTAGACGAGAAAGGTGGTGGCATGGCTGCTGTGGAAGGCTCAACATTTGAATTAGTAACTACTACCCTTGGCTCCTCAGACTGGCCAGTGGAAGTAGTTGCCTTACCCTTGAACTTCGGGTTGTCAGCATCCTATAGGTGGTACCATGAGAAAGGCTTCTTGGCCTTTACCTTTGTATCATACTGCCTCGGCTCCACCTTTTGATCATTGAAGTACTCAGTGAGGAAGTTCGGGTATGGATACAATCTCTCATCTTTCTGGACAGCTAATGTAATGTTGGTGGACATGATGACCCCCACATTTATCGGATACCCAGCCATAATCGAAGCCGCCGGGACTGCTCGAGGAAGGGGAAATTATTCTCATTTAAGCATGGATCAATTCGGTTGTACACTAATGTCTTCCACCCGTTGGCTTCAAAATTTAGGGTAGCCCGGATTATGGGGACCCCTGCTGTGAGCCACAGAGGTGGTGGTCCTCGAGCTGCCACAATTTCTGCTAACCACGGCTGAGCTACATCACCCAAAGCTAGCTTTTCCAAGTATTGGACTGCCTCCACTTCTTCAAATCCCACATATTTGTTCAAAGTACAGGAGTCGAATCAGATTTTCAGATTTCGCACTTTCGTTACCTTGGTACCCTTCTTTATTTGAGCCACATTGGCATAAATTCTTTAACCAAGTGCTCGTTTGTGTCGAGGATATTTTGGGTGAACCATTTCCATCCTTTTCGCTCTTGGAACTGTTTTAGGAAATTTGGATTGTGAATGTCCAAGTCCTTCATCAAGAACTGTCACTCAAGTGTGAGCGATCTCTGGGACCACCATTCTCTAAACCTGTTGAAGGCAGTCAGGCTGACAAATCTGTCTTCCTACATCTCTCTTCTCCTTGATCTCTCAATGCCACCCACTCAAGTGTCAACTCCTCTCCCATCACCTGGGACATCATCATCGTCATCTACATTGATTGGTGCAGGAGTATAAGGTGAAGATGAGGGCTGGGAACCCTACCTTTCTGCTTCAAAATTAGTAGAAGAACTGTCTGTAGGCTCATTGTGCAGTTGATATGCCCTGTGGTTTGTGGTGGATTGGATTGGGGTTCAGGCTAGATCTCTATAGAGTGACCCTTGGAGGTTTCTCTAGACGGGGCATATTCATTGGTGTCGGAGGATTCAAGAACTTTGTTGGTAGTTTCCTTCTTGCTTATGGCTCTCTAAATGGCAAGTAGTAGGTTACTCTTGCCTCGGCCTCGGCCCCGTGAGGGATCACCCCTCCCTTTTGGTGCATCACCTCTGCCACGGGATCCAACCATTGTCTGCAACACATAGCAATAGGAATTAGTTAGAAGTGAAGCTCATAGTGTATACAAATGTATGCTCGAAAGTTGCAGTAAAACAGACTCAGAATAGGCAGTACGGACTGCACAATAGTGAGTGCGGCCGCAAATAGCCGAGTGCGGACCGCACATTTCATGGTGTGGCCGCACAACCAAAAGTGCCGACCACACAATATTGAGTGCGTCCGCACACCCCCAGGTTCAGACTACTAGGTTCTCTGATCAATCAGAAGTGCAGACCGCACAATTTTACTGCAGACCACACAATTTCACTGCGGACCCCATAATTGTGGGTGCGGTCCGCATAATTCAAAACACCAATTTTACCCTACTCTTATCTATGTGGACCGCACAAAAATGTGTGCGACCGCACAATTTAAAAATTACGGGCACTATTTTTTAATTCATGCAATTTTCTCACAAATAAGGAAAGATTTGAGAAATTAAACATGATTAGCTATTCACCCAAGCCCCAATTATCATTTCAGATACTATCCACATGATTCTAAGCAAAAATGACTAACTATTGATATTTTGAGGCATGAAACTAACCCTAGATAAAAGAACAATGATGGATGCAGGTGAGAATCTAAATAGATGGAATGCTTGAAGTTTTGAGATCTAATGGGATATGCACTGTTCTTAGGGTTTCAAAGAGCGAAAAAGTGTGAATAGTACATGAAGGTCCTATTTATAGGTTGACCAGTCGGTGCAAAAATTACCTGAGTGCGACCACACAATTTTGAGTGCGGTCCGCACTCTTTACCAGTGCCTTTGAAGAAGTGCTACGGTCCGCACAAAAGTGAGTGCGGCCGCAGAGTTGTGCGGACCGCACAATTTTATGCGCGGCCGCAATTGTTAACAAAATTTGATAGGCCAAACTTCAGAGATCATGCATTTTTGGTCTTCCAGTTGTGTGACCGCACAAAGAATTGTGCGGCCGCAGAGTGATAGTGCGGTTTGCACTTTTGTGACACTTAGCCAATTTTTCTTTCACAATCCCTGCAATGCACACCCGTTCATGCATACACTTCAAAACTATTTAGCACAAAACAAAGTCTATCTAATCTAAATAAGAAAACCAAGAAAAAGAAAAAACACATGGGTTGGCTCTCATGAAGCGCCTGATTTAACGTCACGGCACGACACAAGTTACCATCAATCACTTGAAGTGAAGCAACGCCACAACGTGGCCATCATCAACCTTGCCAAGATAATGTTTCACTCGGTGCCCATTGACTCTAAACACCTCATCGTTCTTATTTTTCAGATCTAAAGCACCAAAGGGTGTCACATGCACAACTTCAAATGGGCCACTCCACTTGGATTTCAACTTTCCTAGAAACATCCGCAACCGAGAATTGAACAATAGCACAAGATCGCGTTCTTTGAATTCTTTATTCCAGATATACTTATCATGGAGGCACTTTATCTTGTCCTTATACAAGGACGAACTTGAATATGCATGGAATCAAAACTCATCAAGCTCATTCAATTGTCCCACCCTTAAGTTGGCGGCGACATCCCACTCAAGATTAAGCTTCTTCAATGCCCACATATACTTGTGCTCAAGTTCCACCGGTAGGTGACAAGCTTTCCTGAACACTAACCGATACGAAGACATACCAATTGGTGTTTTGTACGCTGTCCTATAAGCCCAAAGAGCATCATCAAGTTTCTTTGACCAATCCGTCCGGTTGGCAATGACTGTCTTTGACAAAATGCTCTTGATCTCCCGGTTGGAGACTTCAACATGTCCACTTGCTTGAGGATGATAGGGGTCGACACTTTGTGAGTGACACCATGCTCGGAGAGTAAAGTATCAAAAGTTTTGTTGTAAAAGTGTGATCCTCCATCACTAATAATGGCCCTTGGAGTACCAAACCTTGTGAATATGTTCTTCTTCAAAAATCCTACCACACTCCTTGCTTCATTGTTGGGAAAAGCCACAGCTTCAACCCACTTTGACACGTAATCCACATCTACCAATATATACGTGTTCCCACATGAGCTCACGAATGGACCCATGAAATCAATTCCCCATACGTCAAAAATGTCAATCTCCAAGATGGTGGTGGGGGGAATCTCATTTTACTTGGAAATCCCACCGGTCCTTTGATATTCATCACAACGCTTGACGAGATTGCTAGCGTCCTTGTAAATAGTAGGCAATAGAGTCAACAACTTAACACCTTTGTAGCCGTCCCTCCTCCACCATGGTGACCACCATATGGCGAAGAGTGGCAAGCCTCAAGAATTCCCAATTGTTCTTCTTTCGGTGCAGATCTTCGAATCACCCTATCGGTACAAATTCGGAAGAGGTAGGGATCATCTCAATAGTAGTCAAGGAAATCCCATTTGAGCTTCTTCCTTTGGTTTGAAGAGAACTCATTCGGTACAATGCCACTCATAAGATAATTGGACAAGTCGGCGAACCATGGCATCCCGGTCATAGAAATGGATAGGAGTTGCTCGTCGGGAAATGAATCATTTATCTCAAGGCCATCATGTGGCCTCCCCTCCTCCTCCAATCGAGACAAGTGGTCCGCCACTTGGTTTTCACTCCCCTTGCGGTCTTGAATCTCAAGATCAAACTCTTTTAAAAGAAGTACCCACCGCATCAATCTGCCTTAGAATTTTTCTTGCTCATCAAATATCGAAGCGCCGCATAGACGGTGTGAACAATCACCTTTGTACCCATTAAGTACGGGCAAAATTTCTCCATAGCAAAGACAATAACAAGAAGTTCATTTTCGGTCACTGTATAGTTGACTTGAGCCTCGTTCATGGTCTTACTAGCATAGTAGACCAGATGGAAGATCTTGTTGATACGTTGCTCCAATACCGCTCCAACCACCACATCGCTTACATCAAACATGAGCTCAAAATGTAAGCTCTAATTTGGTGCGGTGATAATATGAGTAGTAGTCAACTTATACTTGAGCAATTCAAGTGCCTTCATACAATTTTCATTGAAATGGAACTTGGCATCCTTCTCCAAAATTTTGCACATGGGGTTTACCACCTTAGAAAAGTCCTTGATGAATCGGCGACAGAACCTCGCATGACCTAGAAAGCTCCTCACTTCCACAGATGTAGGGGGAGGGAGTTTGGATATCACTTCAATTTTGGCTTTATCAACCCCAATACCATTCTTTGAAATCTTGTGACCGAAGACAATGCCTTCCTCGACCATGAAGTGACATTTCTCCAATTCAAAACCAAGTTAGTTTCCTCACATCTTGCCAATACCTTGTCCATGTTATCCAAGAATTCTTCAAAATAATTCCCCACCACAGAAAAATCATCCATGAAAACCTCAAGAAAGTCCTCCACCATATTAGTGAATATGGCCATCATACACCTCTGAAAAGTCGCTGGTGCATTGCATAACCCAAATCGCATTCACGAGAATGCGAAAGTACCATAGGGACAAGTGAAAGTGGTCTTCTCTCGGTACTATAGAGCAATAATAATTTGATTGTAGCCGGATTATTCATCAAGGAAGAAATAAAAAGCACGTCTGGCCAACCTATCCAACATTTTATCAAGAAATGGAAGCGGAAAATGATCTTTCCGAGTGACTTTGTTGAGCTTCCTATAGTCCATGCACACTCTCCACCCGGTGACAGTTATTGTGGGGATCTATTCATTTTGTCCTTTGTTATCACAGTCATACCCCCTTTCTTTTGGACATATTACACTGGAGAGGTCCACGAGCTATCTGAAATGGGGTAAACAACCCCGACATCCAACCATTTGATGATCTCCTTCTTCACTACCTCTTGCATTGCTTCATTCAATCTTCTTTGATGTTCCACGGAGGGTTTGGCATCTTCCTCTAAAATAATCTTGTGCATGAAAAATGCAAGGCTTATACCACGAATATCCGCCAATGTTCAACCTATAACTTTCTTCCTCCTTTGGAGCACTGCCAAGGTAGAGTCTACCTGCACGTTAGTTAAGCATTAGGAAAGAATAACAGGTAAAGTGGAACAAGGGCAAAGAAACTCATACCTGAGGTGTGAAGGCAAAGGCTTTAACTCTGGGGTAGGAGGCTCCTCACTTGAGGGCTTTTTTGGAGGAGTCTTCCAGTTCTCAACGTCCAAGGACAATTTTCTGGACTCATAAGTATATGACCCCATTCCTTGTGAAGCATTGACACATTCCACAAAGCCTTCCTTCTCATCCTCATTATGATTTAGCAACACAACTTCCAAGGTGTCCTCAACATTCATCACAACACTTGTGTCATCAACAATTACTTCGGTCACTAGATCCACGAACGAACAAACTTCGTTGCTATTTGGTTGTCTCATTGACTTACATACATGGAACACCACTTTTTTATCACCCACCCGGAAAGTGAGCTCACCAGCTTCCACATATACTAGGGCCTTCCCCATAGCAAGGAAAAGTCTCCCCAAGATAATAGGCACCTCGTAGTCAACCTCATAATCAAGGATCACAAAGTCTGCTGGAAGGAGGAACTTGTCAACCCGAACTAACACATCATAAATTATCCCCAATGGCCTTTTCATGGTCCGATCCTCCATTTGTAGCCTCATCGATGTAGGTCTTGGTTGCGCAATCTCCAAACTTTTGAACATAGAGTAGGGCATCAAGTTAATGCTTTCCCCCAAATCACATAAAGCTTTGGAAAAATCGGCGCTCCCAATAATGCACGGGATTGTGAAGGCGCTGAGGTATTCCAATTTTGGAGCCATGGATTCCACAATAGCACTCACTTGATGTGTTATTTTGATTGTTTCACAATTCATTGATCTCGTCTTTGTTACCAAATTCTTCATGAGCTTTTCATATCCCATCATTTGTTCTAAGGCTTCAACCAACGACACATTTATGGACAAACTCTTCATCATATCAATAAATTTCTTGAATTGGTTCTCATTTTTTTGCTTTGTGAGTCTTTGAGGTTATGGAGGAGGAGGCCTTGGCAATTTTTCTTTGGCTTTTTGCACTATCGGTTCCGGTATGTCAATCACGTGTTCCCTAGACAGGTTCACTTCTTCTTGTGTCTTCTCCACACTTTCATCGATGTCAATCCTCCTCTTCATTAGCTTGAACATCACTGCTTGGAATTTCATCTTCTTGAATCAACACATCATCATCCGCAACTCTTCTTTGGTTTGAGGCACTTGCCTCCCCACCTTTTCTGCTCCGCATGGTTACGGCCATTGCATGCCCCGTATTGTTCCCACCCTTCAGGTTCACCACCGTATCACTAGGTAGTGCTCCCTTAGGATGAGTGTTTAATGTCCCCGTATTGTTGAACCTCCAAATTGCGGATAGAACTGTTGTGGGAGGCTAATTGAGCATCAGAGTCTGCATTTTTCTCCATCATTTGGTGGAACATATTTTCAATCCGTCCCATTTCACTATTGGAAGAACTAGAACCGTGGGACGGATATGGAGGCAGGTCGCTTGGTTGTTGATACCTTGGGGGCATTTGAAAGCCCGAACCCCCATTCCCTTGATTATTATTGTTCTAACCCCCTTGATTATTGTTGCCTCCCCAATTGCTTTGATTGTTGCCACCCCAATTACCTTGATTATTGCATCCCCAATTGCCTTGGTTGTTGGTACCCAATTTTTTGCTTATATTTTTAAAATGCATATATACTTTCAAAATAGCATATTTTCATCATCATTTAGTTTACAAACCTATACAAGCATTTTCTATAATTGTCCATAATTTTTAAACCTCTAAATCAATTTCTTTCTTTTTTCTTATTATATAAATATCTAATAATTATCCTTAAATTATTTTGTGATGAATTAATCATCCAAAATTATTATTTACACCAACATGTATGTTTTATAATATTTTAATTCATTTTTCTATAATTGCATTTGCAGTTTTAGGCTAATTGCATATTTTTGAAATAACAGCCTATATTTATGTATAATTACATTATTTGTGCTAAAATAGCTTTTTATATTTCTATAATGTTAAGTTATTATTTTCAATCATTTTAGTGCACAAATAATATTTTTTTAATTTATTAATTACTTTTATAAATTAGTTTTGATAATTTTTGGGTATTTAAACAACAACCCAATTTAAAACCACTTTTAGACCAAATAAATGGCCCAAACACTCAAATACCTAGCCCAATTACCCCATCCCGATGTTTTCGGGTCGAGTACCCTGTTTTACCACTTCGCCCGAGGGGCTATTCGAGTGGTTCCACCGAGTGTGGCCGAGGGCCAAGAGTGATTGTGAGGGTATGATATGCCACGAGGTGGCTTGATATTAGCGCTTGGGATGAAGGATCCCCTCCGGAGTCTGTACACACCCCCAGTGAGCGCACTGAGTGCGAGTGACGAGTGATTGGGAGGCATGAGTGACTGTGAGGTGCTAAGTGATTGTGAGGTGCTGAGGGATTGTTAGGCATGCCCGAAGGGCTGATTATGAAACATGTTTTTGCCCGAGGGGCTACTATGATTTCTCTGCATTCATTTGCATACCAAATCCTTTGTTTTAAAGTTGTTAAAAATGCGCATTCTTTAAAAGACTTTTATGAAGTTGATTTTTATGACATGATGATTACGTATATCTATGTTATACCTACTGAAAAGTAAGGCTGTGTATATTGTGACTTGATAGCATCAATTTTATGTGTTTCTTGCTGCTCAGACCTAATTTATTTTCATTACTACTGAGTTGGCGTACTCACATTACTCCCTGCACCTTGTGTGCATATTCAGGTGTTAGGGCAGGGTTAGCTGTATATCTGTTCCAGAGATCCTCGGAGGTTTGCAAGGTGGCTGCATGCGTCTGCAATCCTGCTCCCTCTCTTGTTTAATATTATAGAATTTATTTTTGTTGAGTTGTATATTTATATAGATGCTCATGACCAGTGACTCCAGGTTCTCGGGGGTTGTATTTATACTTCAGTATAGTTTTGATTGTTTTTCAAATGTTTAAGGGAAACTTTGTGGGTAATCGGTATAGTAGGAGGTAAAAGGGAAGTTTATTATGATTTGAGTGAAGTTTTGGCTTGCCTAGTTCCATGATTGGCGCCATCACGACTGGCTTGGATTTGGGGTCGTGACATGGTATAAATGTATATTTGTGCTATAATCACAAAAACTGCTGAAATTAACTAAATAATGCCAATATTGGCTAATTTCTGTAATAAATAAATCCTAAGGGAATTAAATAGGATATAAATAACATATTGAGTAAGAAAATGATTTGAAATTATTTATAACATCATTTATGAATAATTATGGGATATAAAGTATTAAATAAATAGAAAAATAATTTGATAAAAATACGAAAAATTGTGGGAAAACGCCAGTCAATGTAAAGAATGATTTTGAAAGTATATATGCAAGTTTGAAAATAATTTGAGGAAAATTGGGTATCAACATATGTGAGGATAGCTATGGATCGGGATGCACGCCGCAACAGTATATATGTGTTAGGCCGAGCACCGAGTATATGAGGATAGTTATAGGACAGGCTGCATGCCGCAACAATAAATATGTTATATATATACGTGGGTCGGGCTGCATGCAGCATCAATATAGTTTATATATATACGGGTCAGGCTTCACGCCGCAACAATATATGTTATATATGGATCGGGCTGCACTTCGCAGCAATATAAATATTGGATCGGGCTGCACGCCGCAACAGATATAGTTCTTGGGCTGAAGGAGCCCCTCAAGGAATCTGTACACCCCTAGTGAGCGAAGTCGCCTATTATATGGATCGGGCTACACGCCGCAACAATATATGTTATGTATATGGATCGGGCTGTACACCGCAACAGTATAAATATATATGTATGTATAATTGTAGTGGAGCAGGCTACCCGCCGCAACAGTTGTGTGTGTTCAGGATACTTACTATGTACGAGTGTTAAGTGAGAGCATGTGATACTGATAATGGAGTCACGAGTTACTGAGAGGCTTGCCCGTGAGGCTTTATTGTGAGTGATATTGTGCCTGAAGGGCTTATATTTTATGAAAATACTATTTTTTTCACTCTTCTTTACACTGAGCCTCTGATAATAAATGCTGGATAAAAGTTTTCCTACGAGAACTTTTAAATGACAATCGGGGTTTTATGAAATATTCGGAATTGTAGATTTCTGATTTCATTTGCTTATTTCCATTGTTATTCATTATATGGATTTATATGATTTAAATGCTTCGTCACTACACTCAAGTTTCTTGTTACATTGATTACTTACGGAGTCGGTGTACTCACGTTACTCCCTGCACCTCTATGTGCAGATCCAGGTACCGGACCATCCCACTAGTTGATTTCCGGACGAGCTTGGAGTTGTTCAAGTATTGAGGTAGTTGCCTAGCGTCCCCAGCTCACCTCCTTTCCTTGCCTCAGATTATAGTTTCTTTTGGTCTTTTGTACCTCAGACTTTGGTTGTAGCAAGACACAATTGTACATTGTATTTTCAGTTTTAGATGCTCATGACAGTTGACTCCAGGTTTTGGGGAAGTGTGTATTTGTTTTATCTCTTTATGATATATTTAAAATCTGCTAAATTTTGGGGAAATTGGGACATATTGATAATCTGAAATGGTTGGCTAGCGTAGTTCCATGATAGGCGCCATCACGACCGACTTAGGATTTGGGGTCGTGACAAGTTGGTATAAGTGCCTAGGTTACATAGGACTCGACGGTCCTGAGTAGGTTTAGTAGAGTCTCGCGGATCCATCTCAAGTTTTGGAATTCAGCACGATTCAGTTAGATCGAGATTTGAGTAGTGATGTGGAGTTGGTGGCCATTTTGGATCAGTAGATTGGAAAATTGTGGGAGACCGAGCGGTCGATACTATGCAGTTTTCAACACCTATTTTAGGATCAAGGTATGATTCTAGACCCGTTCGAGGACGAACATCTATTTAAGAGGGGGAGAATATAACGGCCCGACCAGTCGTTTCGAGTACTGTAGCCCCGTTCCCCTCCATTTATTGTCTATTATATGCTCGTTTGTTGTTACGTGACTTGTTAGGTTAGTTGGTTTGGTTTCGGGGATGTTTAAGAATGAATTTTGACATTTAGTCCCAAGGTTGGAAGCCTAAGTTGAAAGAGTTGAGCGGATGTTGACTTATGTGTAAAAGACTCTGTAATGGAGTTGTGTCATTTATGAGTGTTTGAAATTTGAGGTCAATTAGAGTTGGTTTGATAAGTTTCGGCATCGATTGTAGAAGTTGGAAATACATTAATTTCATTAGGCTCTAATGGTGTTTCTAAAAATCAAGACCGAATCATACCAAATTAACTCCGAATGACCTCAACATTTTCACACTACTCTAAAATGACACAACAGACCTATTCCAATTACCGGAATCAAAATCAAAACCCGGTATCAACATAGTAAACTCTCTGTCAATAGTCTCAAACTTTGAAACCTTCAACATCCCAACTTCTGCCAAAAAGCCTCAAATTAACCTACAGACCTCCAAATCAATATGCGGACCTACACCTAAGTCCAAAATTACCATACGAAGCTGTTGGAATAATCAAAACTCCATTACATGGAAGTCGTCTACACAAAAGTAAAACTCTGGTAAGCTTTATCAACTTAATCTTCGAACATTGGGACTAAGTGTCCTAATTCACTCTAAAACTTCCTTGAAACCAATCCAACCACCCCGGCAAGTCAAACAACCACAACTGAACATAGATGAGTCAATAAACAGTGGAAGAAGGCTACAATACACAAAATAATCAATGGGTCCTTAAATCTGATCGACCCTCGAGTGGTAGGTCTCCACATTTTCGTCGTTAGATTCTATCTTTTTTTCGCCCGATTCAATCCTCTTTGCGAAGTATTCGAGCATATTCATAATGGTGGGGTGGGCTGGTGAACCATTATTGCTCGATCTTTCCGGTGCCTCTTCGACTCGAGGAGCCATTTCTGGTGGTAGGAATTAGCACTGGTGGCCCTTCAGGGTTTTGTGGTGGCATAACGACACCTGAAGCAGCTGCGCCATTCTTTCTGTGATCCTCAGGACCATTGTTTTCATGTGCGTTAACTGAGTTAGACATTTTCTGACGTGAAATTGAAGATTCTTGGGCAAGAAAAAGTGTGAAGAATAACTTGTATTTTTAGAAAATCAGCACTAAAACAATCACTATTATTTTTAGCCCCACGGTGGCCGCCGAACTATTTACCTTGAAATTGGTAATTACAATTATATTTGATTATGAGGTTCTTAAAATACGTGATCTATTTCAATACTAGTTGTTTAGGCAGTAGATGCTAAGTGAGAAGTGATAAAATGAGATAAGAGCAAAAGGCAAAGAGATCGAGCAAACCGAGCAGCGGAGGGGCTGGTCTCGAGGTTGGTCGAAACAGGCCTCGAGGTCGAGCTTAGGAGCTTGACAAGGGCTATCGAGAACAATATAACAGAATAGAAGGCCTAAAGAATGACCTATATATGATCAATAACAAGTAATAAATCAAGAGCAACTCGAGAACGCAATAAATGAAAAATAATAAATCAATGAAGCAATTGTAGATATTGTTTTTGTTAGAGAGCAGAGGATGTTCTTGTTCTTGTATTGAATCTCATGTGTGTCACAAAGTGAAAAGGGTCCCCTTTATATATGAGGGGGAATCCCAACATAGTACATATGTAATTAATGCAAAGAGATATGGCTGGTACAACCATTTAATGCCACGGTACGAGCTTGTACTATTTTGTGCATTTTGTCAGCTTTAACCACGTGCCCCTTGGGAATTTCCAGCCCTTCCATGTTGATCTTTGATTTTCACTTCCTCGAGGCTGAGGGCTTTCGATATTCCCCCTCGATGCCGAAACTCGAGCCCTTGAGCCTTCCGAGCATCGTAATGACTGTAAAATCGGGCTCTCCAATTTTACCCTTATACAGATAGTCCCCGTGTTTCTTAGAATGACGAGATAAGAAACGGTCTCGACTTGTTGCTTGTTCGACACTCCTATTATGATGTCAGTGCCTTCAGAGCAATGATGTGACATAAAAAGCTGTGCAAACGTCGCTGTCAACACAATTCTTTAGAAGTCCACGAACCGTTATCGGTTCGACCTTCCCACTTCAATGCATGCCAAAACGGGCTTCTATAAATACTTCAATCACTTGCCTTTTCACAACTTTACATATTCTTCAATCCTTCATACTTTTATCAAGTTCATTCCATTCTCACCTTCTGTCTGCATTAGCTTCTTTGTGTTCCTTCTTCAGAACTCGATTATAATCATGGCCAAAACTTTCAAAATTGTACAACAAAAGGATGGGGCCGCTTCTTCATCACGCGCATCTAAGGGCAAGTCAAAAACTCTTCCTACCATCGATCAATGCATCCCTGGCCCCTTCGACACCATCTTCGACTTCACGTTTGAAAAAACCCCTTCTACACCAGGCCGATGTGAGCCCATGTCTCGATATATAAGTGTAGTGATCGATACTGAGAGGGTAAAGTCGGACTGTCGTTGGGGGGAGGTGGCCCGAGTAGAAATCCCTACAGTTGATAAAAGCATAGGCACCCATAGTGCTGGCTTTCTCAGTGTATATACATACCCATTTACCTTAGGCCTCATAGGTTTTTCTTCTCCACCGATTGACCCGATTATTCTTGATTTTTTCCATCAATACAGAGTGACACTCAGTCAGATCTATCCTTTTTTGGGAGGATTATGTAAATGTTTCGACATATTACCAACATGGTCGGGGGAATTGCTTTCACCCTCGACAACTCTTCCGTGGGGGCTTAATTAAATTGCACCGTCGATTCGCTAAGGCATTCCTTGCATGTATTGGCGACGACAGAGATCCGGGATGGATGAGCTGATTCGTTAGAATAATAACTTTGGACATCATCCCTGCTGACAGAATGCCATTCCCGGAGGAATGGAATATGAAACGTAAGTACTCCTGAATTGAGTATGCTTTTGCCGTCTCTTTCGACTAGTTTTCACCTAATTGTGCAGCCACTATCTGGTTCCCGGACGCGGTCCAGGACCTCCTAGGGTGGATCAAGCTTTTGGACTCCGCCTTTCCATCTAACAAATGCAAGTGGCGTGAGCTGGCTAAAACAAGGTGGTAGGCAAAGAACCACGGTATGCTCTTTTTGTTATTGTTTTCTCATTCTTTGTAAGAAATTTTGATGGTGATGTTTTGGGCCATAACATGTTTTTATGGGCCTTGGTGAAGGCGTGTTGATGAGGCCGCCCCTACCTGGTGAGGAAGAGGCCCCAAAGACCACCAGTGATAAAAAAAGGAAGAAGGAGGCCTTGGCAGAGTCCCCAAAATCAAGTAGGTCAAAGCCTCTAAAGCCTAGGACCGATGCCACGGTCTTGTCCTCGAAGGCCACTAAGAACCTGCGGGCCAAGGAAGAGAGCGATGATTCCTGCCCTTTGGTACAAAGAGCAAAACTAAGAGCTGAGGCTTCGAGAGATGTTGGGCGATCATCTACTGAGTTAGAGGCGGCCTATGCGGACCTATCGTGCGTAGAGGAGACCCTCGAGGAGGGTTTGGGTGCAGCCCCCGAGACGCTCATCGAACAGGGCACACTCCGTGTTAAGGAGCTTGGAGGGATGGCTACTGGAGCTTTTCGGGATCAGGAAGAAACCTCAATAGAAGCCGATGCCGCCGGGGGATTTCACTATGGCCCGTCGGTTTCTCCAGGGGAGATACGGGATGGTCAAGTTAGGGGTGTTTCCGGCCTAGAGACCTCTTGTGGAGAGGACGATACCTTTGTAGACTAATTTGAGGGGGTAGATGAGGAGACCGATGTTGATGCCCCGGTTGCTCTTGAGAAAGCCGAGAGGCTCCAAAAGCAGGTGACATTTGAGAAATAATATGCTATTCTTTGGTTGTCTATTCTTGTTTTCTGATTTCCCTTCTATGTGCTACAGGTCAAGAAGTTGTATAACCAAGCCTTCACCAAGATGCAGATGAGTTGACTCATCGTGGAGAGAAGCTTGAGAAGCTTATGTTGGAGTCGGTCAAGCTGGAAGCTTTAGGCACCCGAAAGGAGGAGGAATTGACCAACCTCCGGGCAAGCTCAGAGAGAGGACTTTAGAAGAGAGCCGACTTCACCGAGCAGGTATGCTGGTACCCACACTTCTATATTTAGTTGCGATGTTTGGTACTGATTGTCTTATTTTCAGTTTTTTAGATTAGGCAGAAGGACGCCCTGGTGGAGCATCTCCGAGAGGAGGTTGTGGCCAAGGATGCCGAAATCCTACAGCTGGCTCGGCTGAATGATGAGGCATCTTTGGAGAGGGAGGCTCTTCGGGGGAAGCTATCCTCGGTTCAAGACCTTCTTCGAGGTGCTCAGGAGGAGGCTGTTGCACTATCTACGGCCAAGTCTGAGGCTAATGAGTATGTCTCCTCATATACGAGAGATGCTACTGCTGCGAATGGTCGGGCCAGGGAGATATTTGAGAAGGCCGAGCTAAAGCTGGCTCGGGCAGTTGTTTATGCCTTCATTCAAGCTAGGAGGAAATCCCCCGAGGAAGTGAGCGCTAAGGGAGTCAACCTCTCTGCCGAGATCGAAGAAGCCAGGGCCCTGGAGAAAGAAACGAAAATGACGACTACGTCGGATGAAGGCCTTGAAATCGACTCGGATAGCAGCGAAGGCGAAGAGTAGATTCTCCTGCTATTTTGCTTTTTTTCTTCTTATGTATATGGGACCCTCGGGGGAAATTTTGTAAAAACATTTTTGTAAATGTATTTTTTGAAATAAAATACCTCGTTGATAAATATCTACAAACTTTGTCTTGCAATGTTTGCGCAAAAGATGACTTTCAAGCTTCGACCTTTAGCCCTTCGGAACCCGGACTTGCAATAATGGACCCCCCATGAGATTGGACGCCTTCTTGAGGTTAGGTAGGCATGTGTGCTTCGGTCCCTCGGATGCTATATGATGGTGTCATTAATGTGATGTGATCGTGAAGTGACCGAGGTGGACCCACCGGTACACTTCCCCAAACGTTATGACAATTTTGTCAGAAATTGAATGGATTTCAAAGTAGTTGGTTAGCTACATATTGCTCTATATATATTCTTGATTCTTCTTCATTCCAAGTCTTGCATCTTTGCAAAGCTTATCTTTCCTTTCAACTTTTTCTTCCCTTTCTCATTTTCACGAAAACTACGTTTATTCCTTCCTATTTATCTTCGTTTGAGTAGTTATGGTTGTCGTGCCCAAATCTGTTCACCAAGAAGAGGAGAACCTTTCTTCTGCATCTTGCCCGACCGAAGGTACCCCGTCGGTGTATGGTGAGTTGACCTCGAGCTGCTTTGCTTTGAAGAAAGATTTTGCATTGGAGAAACCTTTCGACGCCCCAGGCCATAGAGAGAATTTCTCCAGATTCATCCGATCGATACAAGAAAACCATCTCGAGGACGTAAGGAGAGACTACGGCTGGGGAGAAAATGTGATGCTGCAGATACGTTCTTGAGAAGAGAATATAATGAATCATGTGGAGGGATTCCTGAACATATATACGTACCCATACACATTGGGCCCCTTCGACCACCAGGTGCTCGAGTTCTGTAAGAGGAAACGAGTCACCCTAGCTCATATTCACCCCTCTGCAAAAGGGTGGGATCGAGTTTACCCTTAGCCACCTTATTAGACTGTATCGACCTCAGCATTGTCAGGGCCTGATTGCGTTACGACGCTGATCCATGATGCCCTTTATTGCCAGTGCGATGAGGACCAGAACCAAGGATGGATGAGGTTGTTTGTCCGAGTGAGGACCACCGATATTATTCCTGCAGAGTTCCTGCCGTTTCCCGAGAAGTGGAACTTCAAACGTAAGATACATCGTACCTTAGTGCTCATTGTTTTGGTTGATTTATAAGGATGTTTCTTTCATTTTCTCAGCGGTTCCGTGGATGTCGGGAGAGATCCCCAATCTTGTGGACTGGACTCGGAAGCTGGCAGCTTGGTCGACCTACGATGAATGCAAGTGGGGAGATATGTCGAAGGGCAGATGTGAAGCAAAACACCACGGTATAATCCATGTGATTACCTTTTGGAGAACGTTTCCTTTTATGTGTATTAGCTCCGCTACCACAGTTGTTGTTGGATTCTCCGAGGTGAGACCGTGCCCCTTCGAGGAGAGGGAAGGACTGTCGGCTTTGGGGCCGAGGGAAGATAATAAATGAAAAAGGTCCTCGATGGATGAGGACATTCCCACTGAGGCGGGGCCTACCTAGAGGAAATTCTGAAGAAGACTTCATATATGTTGGCTATTCTGTGTACGTTAGCTCTCCTTGGGGGGTTGTTTCTTCGTCCACGGCTCGAGCCAGGGGTCCTTCCGAGGTCGCCAATTCTGCTAGGCCTGAGACCTCTAGCTTTGAGGGAGAGTTTCCTCGAGAGGGAAATAACACGGGTCCCCTTCCATTATTTGCTTCTTCCCTCGAAGGTACTTTGAGGGATGCTCGGGGACGGGGACCTCCCGAACAAAGTGGGGTCTCGAGTGGCCATGCCCCTACAGGGAGCGGTTCAATTGGGGCCGATGGGGCCAGGCTAGAAGATGCATGCTCAACTTTTAAGAGGCTCATCGGCTTTGTTCCGAGGTGAGTTTTGATCGGCCTTGTTGGCTTTTTAACTATGAATTTTTGTTTTTTGAACTGAAGCTTCTTTTCCGCAGGTTTTTGATAAGCTCAAGTTCGCGCTGCTCTGTTGTGAGACCAGGTTGCGGGAAGCTTTGGACAAGGAAAATCTCTCAAGTTTATATTGAATAAGAAGACGAAAGAATTGATACATCTTCAGACGGAGATGCAACGGAGTCAAAACCATGGGGGCAATATCGAGCATCAGGTAACTCTTATCCTGAAGGAGAGCATGCTCCCTTTTCCGCTTTTTGGAACTAATGTTTTGGTGCTTCAGCTGCAAAGAAAAACAGAAGCACTAGAACGCCTTTGGGTGAGGTCGGGTAGGTGAATTCTGAATGCCATGCGTTGAAGCGCAAATAGGCATTCATGTCGCGGCCCAAAAGAGTGCCGTGGCCAAAGCTTTTGCCCTCGAGGTGAAACTTAGCAATGCTAAAGAAAGTAGCTCGATTCAGACGAGCAGTATTGTCGAGCTCGAGACCGATATTTTGAATATGAAGGCCAAGGTCGTGGATGCCCAAGCGAAAGCTGAAAACATTTGAGTGAAGGCCGATAAGAAAGTAGCTGTTTATCTGAAAGATGATGTCGATGCTCGGGCTGAGCTGAGAGGAGCTTTCAACAGAGAGAGAAGGGGCAATGAGTATGCCCGATACAAGTCTCGGAGGGATACCCTTGAAGAGATACATTCTAGGGGCTTTGACCTCTCGAAAGATATAATGTAGGCTGATGAGGACGAGATTGACGCAAAATGTTTCCTTTCTTCTTGATCTGATGCTGATATTTGAAGGCTGCCGTGAGAGCTAGTCCGAGGGACCTTAGAGGGAGCTGGTCCAGAGAGTAGACTAGATTTTCTGGTTTGTTGTTTGCACAAGACTTGTGTGGGAGCGTTATAAATATGTATTTGTAATGCACATATATATAGATATGAAAGATTCTTTGGTTTCTTTGATTTGCTCGTCGATAGTTAGCCCGGTGAATTGGACCTTGAGATGAAACCCGTGGGGTTATAAATTGGCAGTGAGGCTTTTTAACATGGCGACTTGGAGTCTTATGCTTTAGGTCGGTAGGACCTTCGGTGTAGCTTGCCACTCGGGCTCTTACGCATTTGGCCCTGTGGCTCTTTAGTTAACCGTTTTGGGCTTAGTCTCCGAGTCGGGTTTCGACTCGAGCTCAATGACACTCAAGTTTTCAAATCGGCCCTAAGGTGCTTTTAGGTCGGCACGACCTGTAGCTGGCGACATGTGCTCTTATGTGTTAGGTCGGTACGACTAGCTGGCGACTTGGTCTATTTCGCTTTAGGTCAGCACGACCTTTGATGTTGCTGGCGACTTGGGCTATTACGCTTTTTCGGCCCTGAGGCGCTTTGGTTAATAATTTTGGGCTTAGTCTCTAAGTCGGGTTACGACTCGAGCTCAACGGCCCTCATGTTTCCAAATCGGCCCTGAGACACTTTTGGGTTGGTACGACTTGTAGCTGGCGAGTTGGACTCTTACGCGTTAGGTCGGTACGACTAGCTGGCGACTTGGGCTCTTACGCTTTAGATTAGTACGACCTTTGATGTAGTTGGCGATTTGGGCTCCTATGCTTTAGGTCGGTACGACCTTTAATGTAGCTGGTGACTTGGGATCTTACGCTTTTTCGGCCCTGAGGCGCTTTAGTTAACCATTTCGGGCTTAGTCTCCGAATCGGGTTTCAACTCGAGCTCAACGGCCCTCAGGGTTTCAAATCATCCCAGAGTCACTTTAGGTCGGTATAACTTGTAGCTGGTGACTTGGGCTCTTACGCTTTAGGTCGGTACGACCTTCGATATAGCGGGCGACTTGGGCTCTTACGCCTTAGGTCGGTACGACCTTTAATCGGTTCTTTTTGAAGTTTTTTCGAAGTAATTAGAGTCCTGTGATTTTATGGCAACAATCGGATGTCTCCGAGTTGCGTTAGTTTGGCCGGAGCCTT
This sequence comes from Nicotiana paniculata, assembly GCA_005239505.1. NCBI lineage: Eukaryota > Viridiplantae > Streptophyta > Magnoliopsida > Solanales > Solanaceae > Nicotiana > Nicotiana paniculata. The sequence goes on along the minus strand of ML324963.1, from coordinate 133,197 downwards.
ATGGCGGTGGTCATTGTATTTGGCCATATCCTTTTATTCCCCGAGAGAGATAGCCACAACGTCTATACAGAGGGTATGACTTTTGGGGTCTTACAAGTTCGATATATAGCCTTCACTTTGATATGGGGATTATTACTTTTTTAAGGTCATACAAACTTGTACATGCCTTGCTTGAGGTCTTACTCTTTTGATATTTCCTCATGGAGAGCTTACGAGTTTGAAGTTCCCAACCCTAAGGTCTTACAAATTCGATATTGCATCATGGAGGGCTTACATCGGTGCCTCTTAGAGGGCTTATGAGTTTCAAAGTTGCCAGCCCTAAGGTATTACATCTTTGAGTTAGATAACTTGATCAGCTGACTATCGAGGACATTCCCCGAGTTGGAGTTGATATTTCCTCGAGGAGGGATTATGATCTTGAAGTTGCCGGCCCTGAGGTCTTATGGCTTTGAGTTTTTGGTGACTCGATGGAGTGACTATCAAAGACAGCTCCCAAGTGCTTGATAAATTGTTGGCCCTAGGGATGTCTCTTGATAAAATAGCAAACTTCTTTGATGTGCGAAATGTTTTGATGATAAGAGATACTTCTCTGATTACTTGGTACAAGTATACATGTTTTCACCATCGAGGGTTCGATTATTCTATGTGGACACGGTTCATTCGACTGTTTGGTCCGATTCATCATTCTCTTGTCGAGACCCTCTTTGGCATATTTCAGTGATCTCCCGGGGGGATGCCCCTCAGCATTTGAGGTTGAATGGAGAGAAGCCTTGAATACTTGGTGAGTTATCCTTAGGTAGAATATGGATGTTGCCTCGTTAAAAAACTCGTCGGTAAAACCCATTTGGGATAAAATCCTACGTGAGGGAAAAAGAGCACAACACATGCTTTAAAACCTAAGGACTTCGAGCTGGAGGGTGTTCTGGTTCCTTCAAATCGAACACCTGCACATAGGTCAGTGTAAGGTGTGAAAGAAAAAGAGAGAGGATTGTACCTTAGTTGCGATGGTGTTAAAGCCTTGATATCCTCTGGCTATTCGTTTTGATGACGCGACATGGTCCTTTATTCGTTCCTACGCGGCACGGTCCATCTAAGCAATGTATTGTATCTCACGTCACCTTCTATGACATGAAACTTGGTGTCTTGAATTGCACCAGCCAAATTGACTGGGAGGATGATTTCCCCTTTCGTTGTATTTCTTTCCATGTTGAATCCGTTGAGGACTAGAGAGGCGGGCACGATCTGGTCGAGAAACCCAAGCTGCTCTACCACCCTCGACCGAATTATGTTGGCCGAGCTACCTGGATCCACGAGAACACGTTTAATTTAAATTTTATTCAAAAGGAAATAAGTTACCAGTGCGTCATTATGAGGTTGAGATAAGGTACCGATGTCCTCTTTGCTAAATGAAAGGGTGACTTCGGGTATGTAGCTCTGAGTTTGTTTTTCCCTGGTGATAGATACTTTTGTTTGCTTAAAAATGGGTCCCTAAGGGACATCGACCCCACCAATAATCATATGGATGATGTGTCGTGGTTCTTCTATTTAATTTTTCATGTTTGCCTCTCTTTCTCGAAATTGGTTTTTAGCTCGATCACTGAGGAATTCTTGAAGGTGCCCTTTGCTGATTAGTCGGGCTAACTCTTCTCAAAACTGTCTGAAGTCCTCGGTTCTATGACCGTGGGTATCGTGATATTCACATATCAAGTTGGGATTCCTCTGCGAATGATCTGATAGCACGGGTCTCGGCCACTTGGTATCCCTGGTCTTACTTATGGCGGATACGATGTCTGAGACATCGATGTTGAAGTTCTACTCAAATAGCTGGGGTGCCTCTATCGGCCCTGTTTGCCTGTCGAACCCTGCTTTGTTCATGAGTCCCCGAGAATTCTGTCCTCGGTCCATCGAGGTACATTACGTCTCGTGATATTTCTCCGATTTTCTACGTATGGTTGATACCTTTCTTTGTTTAGCCTTGGATCTCTTTCTGGAACCCTCAATTACTTTTCTAAGACTCTGATAGGATACATCGAGCCCCAGGGGGCTTCCAATTGTTCGTCCTCGACCCTGATCTTTGACTGGTAAATGTTGTGTACATCCGCCCAAACTATGGCGGGGTACTAGATTACGTTCTCCTTAAGTTGTTATGAAGCTATCGAGCTTCGCTCATTCAAGCCTTGAGTGAAGGCTTGTACCGCCCAATCGTCCGAGACCGGTGGTAATTCCGATCCTTCCAATTGTAAGTGGAATACAAACTCCCTTAACATCTCATTCTCCCTTTGCTTGATTTTGAAAACATCAGATTTCCTTATAGCGACCTTTATGGCACCAGCATGTGCTTTCAAAAAAGAGTCTGCCATCATGGAAAATGAATCTATCGATTTCGGGGGCATGTTATGATACCACATAATGATCCCTTTGGATAGTGTTTCTCCAAATATTTTCAATAGAAAGGGTTCAATCTCTTCATCTCTTAGGTCGTTCCCTTTTACAGCACAAGTGTAGGCAGTAATGTGGTCTTTGGCGTCCGAGATTCCGTTGTACTTCGGGAGATCGGGCCTTCTGAATTTCTTCGGGATAGGCATCGGAGCTACACTTGACGGGAATGGCTGTTGCACGAACTTTTTTGACTCCACACCTTTTAGAATCGGGGGTGCGCCTGGGATCTGATTGACCCTCGAGTTGTTGGTCTCCACTTTTTTGTCGTTAGCTTCTATCTTCTTTTCACCCGATTCAATCCTCTTTTCGAGGTCTTCGAGCAACTTCATAATGGCGGGGTCGGATAGTGACCCATTATTGCTCGATCTTTCCGGTGCCTGTTCGGCTTGATCAGCCGTTTCTGGTGGTGCTGTGCTTGGGGTTCTTTGATGGATTTGTAGCTGAGTAATAGCCATCTGTTGTGCCTGCTACATCTCAAAAATGACATGAAGGCTAACTTCCCTTTCCCTTGGAGCAGGGGCTACCTGTGCTTCACGCTGGTCTCCTTCACACCCATTTCTGTCCGTATGAGAGGTCACATCAACATGTTGAGCATTGCATGAGCCTTCATCAATAGGAATTTGCACTGGTGCCCCTTCAGGGTTTTGTGGTGGCATATCGGCACCTTAAGCAGCTTCGCCATTCTCTCTGTGGTCCTCAGGACCGTTGTTTCATGTGCTTTAACTGAGTTAGACATTTTCTGACCTAAAATTAGAGATTCTTGGGCAAGAAACTTTGTGAAGAATAACTTGTGTTTTTAGAAAAATCAGCACTAAAACAATCCCTATTATTTTTTCCCCCCGGTGGGCGCAAACTGTTTACCATGAAATTGGTAATTATAATTATATTTGATTATGAGGTTCTAAAAATATGTGATATATTTTAATACTGGTTGTTTAGGCATTAGATGCTAAGTGAGAAGTGATAAAATGAGATAAGAGGAAAAGGAAACGAGATCGAGCAAACTGAGCAGCGAAGGGGCTGGTCTCGAGGTTGATCGAAACGGGCCTCGAGGTCGAGCTTAGGAACTTCACAAGGGCTATTGAGAACAATATAACAGAACTGAAGGCTTAAAGAATGGCCTATATATGATCAATAACAAGTAATAAATGAAGAACAACTCAAGAACACAATATATGAAAAATATTAAATCAATGAAGCAATTGTAGAGAATGTTTTTGTTAGAGAGCAGAGGATGTTCTTGTTCTTGTATTGAATCTCATGTGTGTTACAAAGTGACAAGGGTCCCCTTTATATATTAGGGGGAATCCTAAAATAGTACATGTGTAATTAATGCAAAGAGATATGGCTGGTACAACCATTTATTTCCACGGTACGCGCTTGTACTATTTTGTGCATTTTGTCAGCTTTAACCACGTGCCCTTTGGGAATTTTCCGCCATTCCATGTTGATATTTTATTTTCACTGCATCGAGGTTGAAGGCCTGCGATATGCCCCCTAGATGCCAAAGCTCGAGCCCTTGAGCCTTCTAATCGTCGTAATGAACGTAAAATCGAGCTCTCCGATTTTAGCCATATACACCAAGGTCAAGATTTTTTGTTCGGAAGGTTGTAGACAATTTTCAAGCTTGCCGCAGTATGAATTTATTGAATGTGCAGTGCATCATGATGTAGGAAGAAGAATAGGCGGAAAAGGGTGATTCTTGTAAGGCCCTATAAAATTTCACCTAGAAATTGGGGTTTCATGATGCCAAGGTGGACTTATGTGTTAATGATTGTAGAGATTCTTAGTAGAGATGCCAAGGTGGAATTATGTGATGCCAACTGAAACATAGTCGAAGCCTCAAATCACATAAAAAACATTAAAATGATGAATCCCACTGCAAGTTTTTACAGAGCAGGGCGAATCTGCGGTCCATTCTACAGTCGCGGAAACGATTTGTATACTGCAGATCCTCCGCAGAGTGAAGCAGAGATATGGAAAAATTTTGAAGTTATTTTGTGGTCAATTATGCGACCACACAGTCATATTGCGGGTAACATATTTTTCTCATATCAAACTAGATGAATTTTGGAAGGATGTTGTGCGGTTTATTATGCGATCGCAGAATTGGTCTGCTAACTGCAAACCTATTTTACACCTGCAAAAAAAATGCCTAGTTCAGGAGGGACTTTATGCAGACCGCAAAAGTGTTATGCAACCACATATGTGACGCAGATCTGCATCAAGACTTAAGTTTTCTAAATTTAAAACCCAAACCTATATGGATATATAGATGTAATGGCCATTATTGTAGCAAAAATCTAATATTTTGAGTGTGGGGAAGTGCCATAGAGTGGGAGGGAATTTTTCTAAGCTAGTTGTTAATCAATTCTGCTCTAGGCTTGGAAAATTAACAAGGAAAACTCACTAGTACTTCACCCTAGAGGTAAGATTCCCCCTAGCCCTTAATTTTGAGATTTAACTGAAATTAGGTAATCAAAACATAAATTCTTTTGTGTAGAAGTTGTTCATTATACATGAATGTACTATCAAGGTTTGTGGGAATATTGTTGAGCTCAATTAGGTAGACTTTGGGCAGTGAGATGAAGGAATCCACCATAGGAGGACCATGAAATCATAATGCCCCTCTAGTGTTTGATAAAAAGCTCATATGGGCTAGGACCAAGAACTCCTTACTAATTTGTGTTCAAGTTTGTTATATTTCCAAATAGATCGAAGTGTCTAAGATTCCTTATTTAGTTTAGTAATTTAAGGATACATATCAAATTGAATCACGCCATGTCCTTGTAAGTCACGAGTCGTTCATTATGAATTTAGTATTTTTAGTATGATTTCGTGTCAAAAGATATAGGTTCAATATGTATTCCAAATTCTCTTATCGTGTTATGTTACTATTCGAGAATATGTTCAAAGTGTGGGTTGCGTATCTTAATGTTATAACTTCAAGTCGTGTTTCGAATGAAAGCTATTATGCCAGATTGTGTATGAAATCCCAATGTACTTAAGACACTCATTTGCTCACATGTGTACTTAAAGACTTGAAGAGAAATGCCTTGTTGTGGATAATCCTTGATGATGCTTGAAAGAAAAAGAAGTGAGCATGAGATATGAAATATGGTCGACGTGCCGAAAATGATATTGCAATAGAGGCCATCGGTGCCAAAGAAGTGAAGATAAGTGTAAAAGACATTGAAATGAGCTGTAAATTCTCTAAATAATAAATGGCTTAGGGAGTATCCTTTATTCAGCGAGGAAGGGTAGGTTGAAATGTCCTAACCCCAAAACTACACGGGACGGTGTATGAGTGAGTAGGGTCAAATCCATGTGTGCTCTTTCCCCGAGTACGGGATGAGATTGATGTGTTGAGATGATTACCCTTATATGGGATGAGATGATTGCTAGCGGAATGTGAGGTGACGTCGACCCATACAACATTGTGGTGAGACGGCTTAGCCGATCGGGCTGAGTCAGACTCCATGCTAAAAGCACGCTGGTGTATCGGTACTAAACATTTCCGAAAATAAAATATTGAAACTTGCTTGAAATTTATTCTTTCTCCTAAATTTCATATGGATCTAATTTTAAGACTTTGATCTAATTTTAGATTAGAGTTATGATTCCAAATCTTGAAATATAAAGTCTTTTTCTTTTCGAATAACATCATATGGATCTGATTTTGTTCAAAATGAGATATATGAAGATAGAAGAATTAAGAAGAAAAATATGTAATAGCAATCGAAGATTAAATATATGATATTCACAATATTAACACTATAATTAATCTATACTCTAGAAAGTCTACGACTATAAGAAAAATTCCTTCAATTATAAAACATAAAAGATATATCTTCAAATTCAATAATAACATTAAAGAAAAAGTTAAAAAAAATGCGTATAAGGAGAAAAAAATTAGGGAATATTTTCACATGAGTACATAAATTTGTTATCAGCTAATGAGACCCTATAATCACATTATTCATCATTATTTTTTCTTGATAACACCAGAAAGAGACAAAAAGTAGTTTATTAGTATTTTCGTTAGATAATTTGATATTATTACTCAACGCGATATGCTTTCAGACGACTTATTAATTGATGAGGAGTACTAGGAGTTTACACAATACTTACCGGCAACAAGGCCTCGGATATACCTTAAAAAGACATAAAATATACAACAGAGATGATATAGACTACACAGGGACCCGAGGGGAAATGGGGCTCACCAGAACTGCTAGATAGATGAAGAGGAGTCACCACTAACGGCGAATCGAGCTACCTGCTATAGAACCACCTACATCCATATAGAAGATGTAGCGCCCCCGACAAAACGGGAGGTTAGTACCATTGAATAGTACTAGTATGTATAAAAAACTTTACTCTATGTATAATCAAGCAATACACATATACGAGGCAGTTGAAGAAACCCAAACAAATATTGCACAAAGATACAGAGAATCACAAATGAGATTTCCACAGTTTCTTTTTGCAATTGTTTCCCTGTTACGGCGCGCAACCCGATTCCACCTTACCATCATATTTCACCCTTATTTCTTCTGTTGCGGCGTGCAACCCGATCCCATCTCACAATCACATTACACCCTTATTACTTTTGTTGCGGCGTGCAACCCGATCCCACCTTACAACTCTATTGCGGCGTGCAACCCTATCCCACCTTACAATTCTGTTGCAGCATGCAACCCGATCCCACCGTACAATCACATTTCGCAACAATAACCACCAACAATATATCACAAGGATCTTCATTATGAAGAATATAAGTTCATATCAACCAATAACTATGTGAAATCAAGTTACAATGGTCCTTACCAATCAGTAATTTATATATGGTGTTTCCACAATATTTTAACTCAATAAAATCAGTACATATTTACTTTCATCATTTTCTACACAGCCTTTAGCACTTTGATACGTTCAACAATGTAATTAATAGTAACCTTAACCAACAATTCAATCACAAAGATTCCCATCGTCAAGGATATTCATTCGTAACAACCAAGTAACCATATGGAATCAAGGCCACATAAATCTTTATCAAACAATGAGTCATATACAGTATGCCATCAACATATAACTCTTAGTTTATCCCCGTTTCCTTTCCATTATTTACAACACAACATTTCTCACTTAGACACATTCAACACTTTGATTCGTTATCATTTCTTTTGTTTTGCAGCACACCCTCTCATACCGATGTATTCAACATTTAACAAGCTTTGCACATGATAGAATAAAAATAAATAATCACCTTTTCGCAATTTCATATAACATAGTAATCAACTAAGAAATTTAAATAACAAAATCTTAAACCTCGACACAGCAGGGCAATCATTTCTCATATGCTCAAGCAAGAATTTTATATGTTACACCCCATGTTTTCATACGTGAGAGTACAACGTAAGTCAATTGATGGAAGCTTAGAAATAAAATTATATTTGATGCAATATAAAGTAATTTAATCATGTTATGTTGGAGGTTACAAATATTTAAGATCATGAATAATGAGTACTAAGAGGGTTGGAAAGCTTAGAAGCTAAACCAATTGAAGAAAATAAGTTTTGTCGAAAGTCAACGAGTTTGGAATGTTATAACATGTACTTTAGGGTGATACTATGGTTCATTACATGATAAGGAGGTTATTCTATGAGTTAATTTTTATCGTATGATAGTTGTGTTCTACGTTTTGAATTCAAGCAAGTGGTGGAACAAAAGTTGGCAAAGGTCTTCACAAGTTACACTCATAATGTGCTTAACATTAGGTCAGATGTAACTGAGATTTTCTCCCGATATACTTAGAATTAGGAGATGATCTACCTACCAAACTGAAAATATATGATTCTAGTTTCCAACATATTAAACCGTTCATCGATACGACATAGGAGTAGAGATATATTTGCAATTTCGCGAGACTGCGTAGACAACATAAGTGACAAGTAGGTGGATCACTAGAGCTTTTTGATCAATACATTTCATGTGCTATATGAGGTCTTATTGGGACATATAATATACCAACTTGAAGGTCTTGGAATTTAGTTTCCAACTCTCTTAACCGTTTGTTCATGAGACATCAGGATAAAAAGATATAAGCGTCGGAATATGGACCAATCCTAGGGTGCCAAGCTAGCACCTCTTTGACTTTTCCAAACTTGATATATATAAACATTACGTCGGCTTTCTCTTCAATATTCAGCATAAAACGACCAGATAATACCCATAAACATAAACCTCAAGCTATCTTCTAGGGTTTCAAATAAGAATATCATCCCGGGCATGAAATCGAGAAGCAATAATATAAAAATGATCCCTACGACGTAAGTTTCATTATACCGCCTCTTCTTTTTCTTTGTAGTTAGAGTTTTGGTTACTTCATAGTTAAGAAATGTTTAATATCTGTATATAAAGGGTTTAAATATCAAGTAAGGTTAATAAATGTGTTTCCTAATAGTTAGAACTCACGGGACGGTGATCGGAAGCCGTAAGTTCGAGTTATTTGACTTGTAGCGGACTGTTTTGTGTTGTTGTTGGGCTGCGTGTTTTACTACTGTTTTTTGGATTTTTGGAGGAGGAATGGTGTGGAGAAACACCATATATCTGTATGTTTGTGATATTTTTTTCGTTGTGACAAACATGGTATCAGAGCAGGTATGTCCTAGGGGTCGTCTATGAGCCGTGTCTAGTAGAGTCTTGTTTATGGGTGTGTTGTGCACCACACTTATAAGCAAGAGGCTACAGGGCATTTAGGACTGTTACTATTTCTTCTTACTCTAGATTGTGTGGTAGAGCCAATCCTAAGAACTCAATTTCCTTAATTCTATCTTATTTATAATACGACGATGCATACATCTAGAAAGATGGAGGGTAAGAGATTGCAATGTGGCAGTGGAAGAGTTGAGTCAGAGGAACTCAATTTTGCATCATGCTTATGATGAGTAAATGTGATGGCTTCAGAAGATCATGTGTGTACTAAGATGTGTTAGTTTCTTAATAATGAGCTCTAAGGAAAGAATATCTACCTACCCATATGGTAAAAGAAATAAGAGAATCAGAAGGTAGATATGAGTTTTAGCAAGATAAAGAAGGGTACGAGGTACCTAGTTAATAAATATTATCAGTATTTATAATTTTGGTAGAGAACTATAAGCATATTTTTGTTTCTTTCAACGGTAAAAAAGATATCTACAATTGTCCATACCAATCTCAATTATTCCCAATGGGAGCTAACTGAAATAATTTAAGAAAAGGATAGGATATCAGGATCCAGCAGGGGTTAGAGTAATAGAAAATTGTGGATAGATTGTATCATTGTTTAAGATTTTTGAAGGATAGTGCAGGACATGGGTTCTCATTTGGAGATAGCCATATGATCACTCTAGAATAGAACAGTCAGATATGAATACTAGAATATTCAGAAATTTCAGAAGATAGGCACTAGAATCCTAGAAGGGATAAATATTTGCCTTAGTATGACTCCAACCGCTAGTAAAAAAAAAAAGAAAAAAGAAGAAGAAGAATGTTAGGCGTCCCTAAAAGCCAGTGATATGAAGCAGGGGGAGCTAAATGTGAAATAACGTCATGTTAAAGTCTTTATAATAGGGCGATAGACAGAGATATTAGCATGAGAATAAGAAGAGAGTAAATAAAACATTATGAGTAAGAGGTGATAAATGAGTGATAGCGGTAAATCAAATTATGGTATAATGATAAAGTCTATAGTCAAGTGAAGAAAAAAAAAAGAGAGGAGACTGGCCTTGAGACAATAAAAAAGTATAAGCGATAAAGCCATACCCTTATTTCGAGAAATGAGTTGGTGACTCACACGTGATTACAATAAGGAGAAGTTAGACCCCCAAGTAATAGAAATTAGTATGGGATAGTAAACAAGAAAAAAAACGAACATGAATTAGGGATCAAAGGAATTGGTAATAGTCGACATCGTTTCAAAGATAGTGTTTCGACAATAATATAATGAACAATAGAAGAATAACCTTTAAAGGTCATTCACGAAGACGCTTCCCTAAAGCAAGCACTATAAGCAGAGTTAATCTTAAGGGACTAAATGTGCCTTATACCACATGTCACCCTTGTGTGTACAAAATTCAATTATACCTGGTGTAGAAGAGTTACCACAAGGCGAGTAATGTCTGTGAAGATGTAGAAACAAAATGCCAAATATGAAGAGGTAAATATCAAATGGTAAAGGAAGAATATGGTAAAAAGGTGAAAGGAATAATATTGCATTTATTCATATCCTACAAATATAATATAACTCCAGAACATTACGCAAGCATGATGTTGGGGAGAATCAATAAGGGTTTCCCACTCGATGATATTGATATATAAGTTGGAATGAACACTTGATACATAAGGATCCGTACAAGAGGTAAGTTAAGACAAAGGACATAACCCAACAGGCGTTACATAAAATAAAGATATGAGAGTGGACCAATGGGTAGTCAGTAGTTGATTCAGGAAGAGTCTAGTTATGGCTAGATAAGAGGATATAGGCAAATCAGTAGATCATGCAAGATAAACATAGTGAAACCCATCATAGGAAATTCAGTCTCTTAGATACAAAATCATAATCCTAGAGAAATATTCAGACATGATTTGGGGTAGTAGAAGGTACAATATAAGTGTTACGAAAATAAAAGAGAGTGCCACAATGGAGACAACTAAAATTTCAACTCAGAAGAAACTCTACAAGTACAAGGTCACAAAGGTAAGTACCTAAGGATAATGATAGGTGAGTAAGAACATCAGAAATATAGTGGGATATACAATGTAATAAGGTCTCAGCTTTATAAGAGTTAGAAGTTCTTCCCTAAGTACTACAACGAAAGACTAGCTGAGGAAATAAAAAAGGAAGCAGGCTTCAACATAAGCATAGTGCCTAAAGTAGAAATGGTCTTGTAACAACAGTCACATTATAATGTTGTATGCACTCCATAAGAAAGTGGAATCTATCGTAGCTAATGAATGGAAGAAGAAAAAAAATCAATCAAAAGTTGATAATTGAGATCATATGAGTTACAGGGAACTCCCGTATTCATGGGCACTAAGATATGCCTATCCATGAAGCAAGTGGCATAACGACTAGGAAAAGTAATTGTTTATATTTAAGACAACTGAGAAGGCGGGAAAGGAAATCTATGGTGCTAACATGATGAAAGGAAGGTTACGAGTAGTATAAGTAGATGTGCGTAGGTCGAAAGCTAATGTATGGTAGAGTAACAAGGTTTTAGCTAGGAAGGAGTAAGGATAAGAAAAGGTGACGAGAATAGGTAATTCCTCGGGATTAAACCTATCACAACAAGAGAGCTGAGGGTTTCCATACAGTTATAAAAAGCTCAGTATAGCATGAGTGAACTCAAAGGAGTTTAAAACTAGGAGCATTTACAAGAGATAGAATGCTACCATAATAGTAAAGTAAGGGTGTAATTTTGATAAATGATAAGAGGATGACGTTAAGACCTTTGATTGAGTAATGATTTTGAGAACAAGTATTTCATGAACTGCACGGGATTAGAATACCCCCATAAGATAAATCAAATTGGGATGCTATGAAATACAGTTATTGGAGTATAGTATCGTCCCTAAGTGGATCAGGAAAATCACTTCAGATATTCCCCGATGAGACGTGAGCCCTAGTGACGATAAATTATATAAGAGGTTTCAAGTTATCAGTGGTAGATTATAGATCAACATAAAGGTGAATCAACAATCGATGGATGAAAGTTACAAAGTATGAGATGAGATTATGCTATCATTATTAAGATGGACGGTAATAAGGAAGCATTAAATGACTTAGATTTATACATATACGATAAGCGGTGAGAGAAAAACCTGGAGTTGGATGGCAAGTCTCCATAATAATAAACCAAAGTAAGAGTTATGGTATAGAATGACCTACCTAGTAGTGGTAAATCCATAAGCATAGATAACTGAGGCTATGAAACAAGATATAACAATAGTCGTAAGTTCAACAAAATACCAAACAAAAAACTTTAGTACACCTATAGATGCCCATACAGACAACTTGTCGTAGTACAATATATCTTCACTAAGTGAATCATATAGATAGGTTAAAAGCTAACAAGAAAAAAGGAAATAAGATTCTCATTGGCGCACATTCAAGGTTTAGAATTGTATAGGATGCATGAAAGAAGGTAAAAATAGTTACGACGTTGAAAGGAGTTCGACCACAAGTCGTGGTGTGAGAAAGAGGCCTAAAGGGGGAAATGTTCTAGCCTTTGGATTTATTCACCGAAAAACTCCCTAGATGGAAAATACAATATTAAACTATTCATAAGAGTTATTGCTTAAGGGGAATGATGTTACACCCCATGTTTTCGTACGTGAGAGTACATCGTAAGTCAATTGATGTAAGCTTAGAAATAAGATTATATTTGATGGAATATAAAGTAATTTAATAATGTTATGTTGGAGGTTATAAATATTTAAGATCATCAATAACGAGTACTAAGAGGGTTGGAAAGCTTATAAGCTAAACCAATTGAAGAAAATAAGTTTTGTAGAAAGTCGACGAGTTTGGAATGTTATAACATGTAATTTAGGGTGAGACTATGGTTCATTACATTATAAGGAGGTCATTCTATGAGTTAATTTTTATCGTATGATAGTTGTGCTCTACGTTTTCAAGTCAAGCAAGTGGTGGAACAAAAGTTGGCAAAGGTCTTCATAAGTTACACTCATAATGTGCTTAACATTAGGTCAAATGTAACTGAGATTTTCTACCGATATACTTGGAATTAGGAGATGATATACCTACCAAACTGAATATCTATGAGTCTAGTTTCCAATGAATTAAACCGTTCATCGATACAACATAGGAGTAGAGAGATATTGCAATTTCGCGAGACTGCGCAGACAACATAAGTGACAAGTAGGTGGATCACTAGATCTTTTTGACCAATAAATTTCATGTGCTATATGAGGTCTTATTGGGACATATAATATACCAAATTTAAGTTCTTGGAATTTATTTTCCAACTCTTTTAACCATTTGTTCATACGACATCAGGATAAAAAGATATAAGCATCGGAAGATGGACAAATCCTAGGGTGCCAAGCTAGTACCTCTTTGACTTTTCCAAAATTGATATATATAAAAATTAGGTCGGATTTCTCTTACTTATTCAGTATAAAACGACCAGAGAACACCCATAAACATAACCTCAAGCTATCTTCTAGGGTTTCAAAGAAGAATATCATCCCGGGCATGAAATCGAGAAGCAATAACATCAAAACGATCCCTACGACGTAAGTGTCATTATACCGCCTCTTCTTTTTCTTTCTAGTTAGAGTTATGGAAGTTAATTCATAGTTAATAAACGTTTAATATCTGTATATAAGGGTTTAAATATCAAGGAAGGTTGATAAATGTGTTTCCTAATAGTTAGAACTCACGGGACGGTGATCGGAAGCCGTGAGTTCGAGTTATTTGACTTGTAGCGGACTGTTTTGTGTTGCTGTTGGGCTGTGTGTTTTACTACTGTTTTGTGGAGTTTTGGTGGAGTAAGGGCGTGGATAAAAACCATATAGATGTAGGGTTGTGATCTTTTCGTTCGTTGTGACATTCCCGGGTCGTTTGACACGACTACGGTGGCCGTCTTATGTGTGAAGTGATTAGGTTGTGCGTGGACTGTTTTGGGAGGCTCAATATGATTATTATTGATGTTGTTTGGGATGTTAGGTGATTTTTTTGACTTGTGTAAAGTCATATAAATAGCGTAGGTGCTGTCCGTTTCATCGTAAAATAGGTTGTGGTCGATACATAATAGTTATGACGCTTAAACGATAAAGATAGTGTCGTTTCTCTTATTGTAGATTAAGGAGTTGTGACATTTGCATAGCTTGAGGTTGGGACTGTATATACAAGGTATGTGAGGCTATCCCTTTCCTTATTTTTCATGACTCCGATTGTACATAATGCAATGAACGAGCTTCCAAAGATACTCTACTCTTAGAAGCTAGCAGTACTTACTTTGTTTCCCTTCTTATGGAACAATTGATGTTGAGGTTTCTTCTCTTATTCTTATGTTATCAATGTTGTTGGTACTTCCTGATTCTTATAAGATTCTCGATGAAGAGTTAGCCCTAATGATGTGTACAGGGAATATCGACCTTACGTTTCTCCGAAATGTTCAGAACATGATCCCAATGAGTCCTGCATGCATTATATATATGTATCTATTTTACTCTACCGAGCCGTGCTATAGTCGGCCGGGTTTGGCACCTATTGTGCAACCACTGATCAGTTGGGTTTACCGAGTCCTCTTTGAGGCCAGGTATGATATGATGATGATGATGCCCACAGAAGCGAATGTTCTATGATGATGATGATGCCCACAGAGGCGGATGTTTAAAAAGATTATGTATATATACAGGTTGAATCTCCTACATCTCTCTTTACATTACTATTCTTATTTATGCTTTCCTGCCTTACATACTCAGTACTTTATTCGTACTGACGTCCTTTTATTTGTGGACGCTGCATGTCGTGCTGCAGGTCCTGATAGAAAGGTAGACACAGCTCCCCCACCACAATGGGCTTTCAAGTTTAGCGGTTATAGGAGAAATCCCTTCTCCGGACTTGCCGTGGTATTGGTGTGCATTTTTGTTATAGATATTATGGGTATGTCGGGGCCCTGTTCCGGCTATGTTGCATTACTTATGCTCCTTTTCATAGACAGGTGTCAACTCATGTATAGTTTGGTATGCCTTGTTGCATAAGTTTTGTTGTATAGTCTTTCATGGAAGCGCTGTAGCTCATACCTTTTATGTAGTTTCTTAGCAATCTTGTCTATTTGGGTAGTGTGCAACCCTTGAGGTAAATGAACGTTTTGTGGAACGTATGTGTTAGGCAAGTGATTAATAGTAGTGTAGGTTGGTAATGATTAATTGAAATGTATATAGTATATTGAGGTGATTGGGTTGTATGGGACTCATTAAAATGACCAAGTTATGTGCAAAGGTGTGAACCATGTGCAAATTTGTGGTATAAGAAGAAAGAACTATGTGTTGTTGACAAAATGATTGAATATTTGCAAATTGTTGAGGTAACAACGGTGTGTGTGAGTTATTGGGTGATTAAAAATGTGTAATGGTGCTTGGAAATGCGTTTCGGGGGATCTCTGACTGGTAGATAGGTCTAATTACAAAGGGAACTCTGGCGGAATTTTTCTGAAATATTGGAGTTAGTGAAAATCTGGAAGTTGCATATCGTGCTTTCAAAACTAATTGATTTCCAAAACCCTCATTTGAGGATGAATGATGTTAAGGGGGGGAGGATGTAAAGACCCGTAAAATTTTCTCGTTTTAAAATAATGCCCGAATGAGTCCCCGAGTTGTTTTTATTGTGGAAATTTAAAAAAAAAAAAAAAACAGACCTAAATTTAGTAAAAGGTACCCCGAGACTTAAAGAATAAAATTTTCCAGAAAGTAGGTATTATGCGACGTACTATGCGATCGCATAACGTGTATGCGGACCGCATAATGGTCGCATACACGGGCAGATCACTGCCCCATTTGAGGTCAACTATGCGGTCTAATATGCGATCGCATTTCAGTTCTGCGCACCGCATAGCTGTCACATTGTTGCCTTTGATTTTGGGAGGGAAGTTATGCGACGCATTATGCGATTGCATAACGCGTATGCGGACCGCACAACGGTCGCATACCCGGGCAGTGTGTTTTGAATTTCGGCCCATCTTGAGGGCCATTACGCGGTCGATTCTGCGGACTGCATGCGATCGCATTCCTGGCCGCAATCTTGTGTCGAGCTCCTGTTTGTCTAATTTTAAAACCCGACCCCAGTTCATTAAAACACCCCTCCCCTTCATTTTAACCATTTTCTGAACAAAATTAGAGAGAGGGGAGAGAGGGTTCTTGAGAGAGAAAGCTTCATCTCTATCAATTTGATTTTTAAATTCACTCAGGCCTGGAAATTTCAAGTAATCATCTTCTTCTTCATTCTAACAGGTAAGAATCCCCAACCCTTTTTGTTAGTTTTCAGGTTTTAAACAAAAGGGGGGTTCTCATGAATTGATTCTTGAAAATGTAATTTAATACCTTGCATGCATGATCGGTAATGTCCATATTTAGTCAGAGGAAGTGGGTTGGGGGTAAAATTCGCAAATAAGGGGTTGACAATCTAAGGGGTCACATAACATTCAATAAAATGCTTAAAAGAGTTCGAATTGCATGCATGATTTCCAATTCTGAGTTATATATGTTTAATTGTGAACTAGATTGACGGTACTAGTCGGTTCGGTGATTTGTGAGTAAAAGTTAAAAAGGAATTTCGACCCCAGGTATGTATGGCTAACTTTAACCTTTGTAGAATCCTCTTGTTGGGTCCGAGTATACAGTATGAGTAGCTTGTTTGTAAATATGTGAATTGATTGTTCAAATGTGTTGAGACGTAAGATTCTATTCTCTGATCATCCTAGTTGATTGCTATACTACCGTGCTATATGAGATTGTGAAAGATGTTTTATGTGCCTATCTTATTATGTGCAAAGCTCGTAAAAGATCTAGGGTATCGATATGAGACTATGTGTTAATAAATGAAAGAATGTTAATGTGCCCAAGTGTGGGAATGTATATGATGTCTAAAAAACCGTGCGTGGTAAGTAATGAAAAAGGGTATTGTGAAATGATGTAAATGAGTTGAACGATTATGGCAACACCGTGTACATGAATTACTGCTTGGTGAGAGTCATTGTGCCTTGAGCTCAAATAGCGAATTGTTGATATGAACTTGTGTTCCTTGAAAGGAAGAATTCTTGTGATTTGATGGTTTGTGGTTGCTGTTACGAAATATGATTTTCAGGTGGGATAGGGTTGCGCGCCGCAATACGAACTAAGGATAATGAGTTGTGAGGTAATAAGGGTGGCCGAGGTAATAAGGGAGGCCGAGGTAATAATGATGGAATGTGATCACTATCACCATTGAAATGAAAATCTATGAAACTTGATGAGATGTGAGGTAATAAGGGTGGCCGAGGTAATATGGATGGAATGTGATCGTTATCACTATCGAAATGAAAAATATGGAAAACTCTTGAATATGGTGATTTTGAAAGGGAAAAAGCAGAGATTGTGAAACTTGTTGATTTTTGTTGCCTCTTTCCACGTGCATGTATGATTTGGTTCTATTACTGTTTCTTAATTGTGTATTGTTTGATTGTACTTGGGATAAAGTTTGTTCATACATACTAGTACTATTCCACAGTACTAACATCTCTTTTGCCGGGGGCGCTACATTTTCTTATATGAATGTAGGTGGTCCTACAGCAGGTAATTCAGCAAGTTAGATTTATTCTATTTATGACTGACTACTTCTCAAAATTTGTGGAAGCACAGGCCTACGAAGAGATAAGAGAAAAGGAAGTCATCAATTTCATATGGGATCACATCATGTGCCGATTCGGGATCCCCTATGAGATAACGTGTGATAACGGGAGGTAGTTCATCGGAGGCAAAGTAACACAGTTTTCCGAATATCACAAAATCAAAAGGATCCTGTCGACACCTTACCACCCATGTGCAAATGGTCAGGCCGAGTCCACAAACAAGTCCATCATTCAAAACTTGAAAAGGAAGCTAGAAAATGCAAAAGGAAAATGGAGAGAAATGCTCGAGGTGCTATGGGCATATCGGACAACCTCTAAATTGAGTACAAGAGAGACACCATTCTCTTTGGTATATGGGTCCGAGGCTTTGATACCGGTCGAGGTTGGAAAGCCAAGTGCCAGATTCCGACATGCCAATGAAGAACCAAACTATGAGACTATGACTACAACCCTCGAACTATTAGCTGAGAAAAGAGAAGCTGCACTGGTCCGAATGGCTGCACAATAACAAAGGATCGAAAGATACTATAACAGGAGAACAAATCTTCGACAATTCGGACTTGGGGACTTAGTTCTAAGAAAATTCATCCTAAGTAGTTGAAACCCTAATGAAGGAAAGCTAGTCCCGAATTCGGAAGGACTGTACCGTGCCCACAAACTGATTGGCAAAGGGTCCTACAAACTCGAGACCATGGAAGGCGAGCGACTTCCAAACAATTGGAATGTATCAATGCCCAAGCGCTATTATTGCCAAGGTATAACTTTCTCCCTTTTCATTTTGTGCTTCATAATAATTTTTTACAGGTAACCGATGGAAGAGCCCGCAACACCCTCCAACTGAAAGACCTTAGGTTTTAAAGCATGCGTTGCGCTCTTTTTCCCTCATGTTGGGGTTTTTATCCCAAATGGGTTTTGCCGACAAGGTTTTCTAACGAGGCAACATCCATATGGTACCTAAGGAGAACTCACCGAGTATTCAAGGCTCCTCTTCGACAAACCTCAAATACTGAAGAGCATCCCCCGGGAGATCACCTACTCGAAGAAACTAAAGTATGCCAAAGAGGGTCTCGACATGAGAATAATGTATAGGACCAAACGGTCGAATGAACCGTGTCCACATAGAATAATCAAACCCTCGATGGTGAAAACTATATACTTTTACCAAGTAATAGGAGGAGAATCCTTTATCATCAAAACACTTCGCGCGCCCGAAAAGTTTGCTATTCTCAAAAAGAACAGCTCTAAGGACAAAAACTTTCGATTCCTGGGGAACTATCATCCGCTATTACCCCATCGAGTAACCAAAAACTCGAATCCATACGACCTCAGGGCCGACAACTTAGAGCTCATAAGCCCTCCATGAGGCACCAATGTAAGACCTCCATGAGGCAACATCAATAATGTAAGCCCTCCATGAGGCAGCATCAATAGCATAAGCCCTCCACGAGGCAATGTAGCATCTGTAAGACCTCGACGAGGCATGTTCAAACTCATAAGCCATCAACGAGGCAACGCCACATTTGTAATACCTTAAAAAAGGCATAAACCGGACTTGGGGACTGTCCTCGATAGTCACCCCATCGAGTCATCAAAAACTCAAAGACATAAGACCTCATGGCCGGCAACTGCGACCTCATAAGCCCTCCACGAGGCACCAATGTAAGCTCTACACGAGGCAACATCAACAATGTAAGCCCTCAATGAGGCAACACCAACAACATAAGCTTTTCACGAGGCAATGTCGCATTTGTAAGGCCTCGACGAGGCATGCTCGAACTCGTAAAACATCAATGAGGCAACTCCATATTTGTAATACCTTTAAAAAGGCATAACCCCGACTCGGGGACTATCCTTGATAGTCACCCCATCGAGTCATCAAAAACTCAAAGCCATAAGACCTCAGGGCCGGCAACTTCAACAACATCATCCCTCCATGAGGTAATATCAACACTATAAGCCCTCCATGAGGCAATATGAACAATCTAAGACCTCGGTGAGGCAACACCAAAAAGTTTGTTATTTTTCAAAACTACGACTCCAAAGCCAATAACTTCCGACGACTCAGGGACTATACCCCACAGTCACCCCATCGAGTCATAAAAAATTCGAAGCCATAAGACCTTAGGGCCGACAACTTCGAGCTCATAAGCCCTCCATGCGACACCAATGTAAGCCTTGCGCGAGGCAACATCAGCAATGTAAGACCTCCATAAGGCAACACCAACAACATAAACCCTCCACCAGACAATGTTGCATCTGTTAGACCTCGACGAGGCATACTTGAACTCTTAAGCCCTCAACGAGGTAACGTCAAATTTGTAATACCTTAAAAAAGGCATAACCCCAACTCAGGGACTGTCCTCGATAGTTACCCCATCGAGTCATCAAAAACTCAAAGCCATAAGACCTCAGGGCCGGCAACGTCAACAACATAAGCTCTCCACGAGGCAATATCAACAATATAAGTGCTCCATGAGGCAATATCAACAATCAAAGACCTCGGTGAGGAAACACCCAAAAAGTTTTCTATGTTTACATAGTACGACTCCAAAGCCAAAAACATCCGACGACTCGGGGACTGTCCCCCACAGTCACCCCATCGAGTCAAAAAAAACTCAAAGCCATACGACCTCGGGGCTGGCACTTCAAGCTCATAAGGCCTCGAAGAGGCACCAATGAAAGCCCTCCATGAGGCAACATAAAAACTGTAAGACCTCGAGCAAGGCATAAATCATAAGACCTCCACGAGGCAATATAAAATATGTAAGACCTAAAGCAAGGCACGAACAAATTTCTAAGACCTTAAAAAGGACTAATCCTGATATCCAAGTCAACGCTATATATTCGAACTTGTGAGATCCCTAAAAAGGCATACCCTCGATATAGACGGCGAGGCTATCACACTCGGGGAGTAAAAGGCTGCGGCCAAATACAATGACCACCGTCATAAGGCTCCGGCCAAACTAACTTGACTCGGAGACGTCCAACTATCGCCATGAATTCACAGGCCTACGATTACTTCAAAAAAACCTCGAAAAGAACCGCTTAAAGGTCATACCGACCTAACGCGTAAGAGCCCAGTCGCCATCTACATTAAAGGTCGTACCAATAAGAGCCTAAGCGCTAGTCCAAAAAGCCTCAAGGCTGATTTAAAAACCTAAGGGTCGATGATCTCGATTCGAAACCCGAATCGAAGACTCAGCCCTAAACGCTTAACTAAAGCGCCTTAGGTCGAAATGCGTAAGAGCCTAAGTCGCCAGCTACGTTAAAGGTCATACTAACCCAATGCGTAAGAGCCTAAGCGCCAGCCTAAAGAGCCTCAGAGCCGATTTAAAAACCTAAGGGTTGATGAGCGCGGGTCGAAACTCGACTCGAAGCCTGAGCCATAAACGGTTAACTAAAATGCCTCAGGGCCAAATGCGTAAGAGCGCAAGTCGCCAGCTACGTTAAAGGTCATACCGACCCAATGCGTAAGAGCCAACGGGCCAGCCTAAAAAAGCCTCAGGGCCAATTTATAACCCCAAGGATTTCATCTCGAAGTCCAATTCATCGTACTATTCATCGACAGAAACCGAAGTCTATTCCGAGAAACCAAGAAAAAACAAGGAATAGCGAAAAGCCTTTTATATATGAGGAAGGTCCACAAAGAATATTTACAAAGCTCAATGTCGGAGCCCTTACACAGGGAAAAAGAACAAATGAGAACCTAATCTACCGTCGGGGTGTTCCTTCAATGGCTCCCTCGGAGGTTATGCTTTTAGCAGTTTGCCCTCGGCCTTCAAGTCTTCCACGGCCTCTTCCCCCTCGGGGGCTCTGTCTTCATTTTTGTCATCTTCTGAGTCACTTCTCGAATCATCCTCGGAAGCAAGCAGAGCCGCCGATTCCTCTTCTAAGGTCTTCACCCTCTCGATCTCGACAGACATATCAAATCCCCCTACATCTATGTCCTCGAGGGCCTGCCTCCGAGACATTAATCGAGCATGCTCCAGGGCTCGGGCAAGTTTAAGCTCGGCCTCCTCAGTTGCTTTCCTGGCCTGGGCATTTGCAGCAGCAGCATCCTCTTTATACGGGGTTATGAACGCGTCTGCTTCACGCTTAATTTAAAATAGCACGGTGACTAATTCAACATAGATCATCCTGAAGGTGTTAAGCACTGAAATCGGTCAAGAACAAAAACAAAACATACGAAGACTATACTACCTGTTCATCAAGGTTACTCCGTTCCCGAGATACCGTTTCTAAATGAGCTCGAAGGATAAGAAATTTTCCTTCCTTTTGGAAGAAAAAGCCATGAGCTCGTCTGCCTACGATAAAAATCTGTTACACTCCCCCTCGTAGTGGGTGAGCTCGGCCTGAAACTTAGCAGTGGTCCAACTATAAAGCACTTTCGCCTGAAACCATAAAGGGAGAGGGTCAAAGAAATAATAATCAAAGCTCGAAGCAATCGACAAAGAGATTATCGTTCGATAAAGCCTTTCATACTCTTCAAAAATAAGCGAGGTGTTAAGCTCAGAATTCTTCTCGGCCATCATAAAGAACCCCCTAGTTACGTCCTTCCCGCTGAGAAGCATCCTTGCATCGGAAGATTCTATATCACGAGCACCACGTATCTCCCTCGGGGAAAATGTTGGAACCAGTGGAGAATCACCTACATCAACAGTCTCGGATAGATCGATTGGGGCCTTCGGCTCAAAACCAGGATCCCGCAGCTCATCCACCGAGTGCTCTCTCGCTCGGGGAGTATTTTGACTGTCAACCGGCTTGAGGACATCACCTTACATACCCTCAAAAACCTCTTCGGTCCAAGGCGAGATGGCATCATCGAATTCTGTTTAGAAGCCCTCAGGTCAACGGTCATCGGCTTAGCAGAAGTCAAAGCACTTATACTTCCACTTCCCTCTGGCGTTATCGAGAAATCACTTTTCTCATTTAAGGCCGCGGAGTCAGCCTTAGACTTTTTCACTCTAGTCCTACTTGGCTTCAAGGACTAAGTCGGAGTTTCCCTCATTCTCTTCTTCTCCTCATTCGATTTTGGGATATCTGCTTTCCCGGGCGGTGCTTCTCTCGTCAAAGAAGCCTCCCCTAAGCCTGTATAAGCACAAAACATAAAAAATTAAAATATATTTAGGGGGTATCTCTTTTAAAGAACCCAGGTATTGTAAAAGGAAATGCCCCACCATGATTTTTAGCTTCCCATCAGCACCTGGCGAAGTCACGCCATACGCGCTCAGCGTGCGGGCAGGTCGAATCGAGCTTGCAAGCCCAGCACGAGAGATCCTTAATCGCATCGGGATTCCACGCGACAGCTAGATCATCAAAAGTAGTTAGTTCAAAGTGAAGTTGATCCGAAAGGAAATGATAAAGGCACAATTGAGGTATTAACTTACGATTCATATTCATTCCTTAGGGAATGCATCCTTTCCAATGGAATCAAATCCGAGGTCCTAACTCGAACAAAATGGCTCATCCAGCCTCTATCCTTGTCTGCATCAGTAGAAGCAAAGAAAATGTTCATAGCCCGACGTTGAAGATTAATCAGACCACCCCGGTAATGTCGGGGTATGTACATTCTCATCAGGTGGTCGAGGGTAAAAGGCATCACCTCGACCATGCTTGCAAAATACCTAATCATGTAAATGATACGCCAAAACGATGGATGAATTTGGCCGAGCGTCACTTGATATCTCTTGCAAAAGTCGAGAACAACGGAGTCTATCGACGGCGAGGAAGGCTCTACCGAGCCTAAGGTAAATGGATAGGTGTATACACTAAGGAAGCCGACTTTATGGTTTGTTATGTCCTCATCACAAGAGGGAATTTCCTCTTGCACCATATCTTCCCAGTGGAATTAGGCCTTGACCTTCTCGACGTCTGTTATTATGCTAATACACCGGGACATGGGTTCACACCATCCCGACTTCGAGGAATGTTTATCGACCTTAAAATCAGATGTTGTTTGGCAGGGCTCGGGGATGCATTCCTCGAGACTTGGGGATAATGTTGCCTTACCCTTATAGGAACGTGGATATGAGGAGGCATTGTCACCTCGTTGAACAGTTTCGGAGGCCTTCGTCATTCATGCTGACAGATTTCAAGGGAAACGAGAGAGAGCTGATCAGGAAAAGGATACAAAAAAGAAGCAACGAGAGCTCTTTTTAAAAGGTTAGAAGAAGTAATGAAAGGAGAGGGGAAGGAGAAGGAGTATTTATAAAGGCCAACCGCGCGCGTAGAGGAAGGCCAAAAGGCGGTCAACCGCCGTAATAAATTCGAATCTTTTCAAAAACTGTGCAAACATGGGATCTGATGGCTTCAGAGTGTCTCTCACATCAGTCGCTTACATGGAATGACCGCCATGATAATGAAGGCATTAAAAAGTTTGTGAATTCAAATCGTTTGTTTCTTGTATTTAATTCCAAGAAACGCGAGGACTATCTGTATACAGTAAAATAGGGGAAGGCTGATTTTAAGGCTTCTACAGCGTTCTGAGCCTCGACCTCTATTTAATCGGAGGTGGACCAAAGTTCAACCCGAGGTGCATTTCTCGAGGACGTATCCCGAGGGGTCGAAATACCTTGAGGAAGGGTAAAAGATCAAAGACCATTGTGGAAGAGCGAAAAGTTCCAAAAAGGCACGTGGTTAAAGCTGACCCAGTCTTTAAGGATGGTACAAGTCCGTACCGTGACATTAAATAGATGTACATTTATTTGTAATAATTGCACATGTACTATGTTGGGATTCCCCCTACTATATAAAGGGTACAATGGAAATTTTGTAACACACATGATACTCAATACAAGAATAAGAACATTTTCTACTCTCTAATTCAAACATTCTCTACAATTGTTCTATTGATTTATTGCCTTTCATTTATTGATTTTGTTAATTGTTCTTCACCTATTACTTGTTTTTTATCATAAAGAGGCCATATTCGAGGTCTTCAATGCTGTTGCATCCTCCTCGACCGCTCTCTGTCAAGATCTTGAGCTCGACCTCGAGGCCCATTTCGGCCAAGCTCGAGACCCCGTCGCTCAAATACTCGGTTTGCGCAATATCACTAACCTACGCTCTTATCTCATTTTCTCACCGCTCACTTAGCAACTATTTCCTAAACAACTGGTATTAAAATAGATCACGTATTTTTAGAACCACAAAACCAAATATAATTGTAATTACCATTTTTGAGGTAAACATATGTTGTTGCAGGCAGTACCAGATGAAGGAGAAGTTGAAGCATTCTCGAAGGGTCTTTATCCACTAAGTTCTGACGCCTTTTGGAAACTGAAAAAGAGTCTGTTGGAATTTCAGGCAACTACATGGGTAGATATCTATAATCGTTATGTGTCAAAATTTTGAATTGAAGATGATCAACTCAATTGTTCGATGTCTTCCAAAGGACATAATTGTGATCGGAATTAGGAGAAATTTAAAACTTATTTGATACAAAGTAGAGGTCTTATATGAGTCGCTTTCAGCCATATGAAAGGGTTGAAGGGTGTGGAAATAAAGAATTTCAGTACATGTTTTCTGCTGATAGAAGATTAGATCGTGGTCGGAATAATATGGCTTTACAAGAGAAGGAACCATCGGGGTCCCGAGATTCAGCATACCACCAATTGTCCGTCTACGACTCACCTTGATGAAACTGATGTGGGTGACGAGGAATATTAAGGAGGCTGGATTTCCAAAACCCATTCGATCTGATCCCAGCCAGAGGGATCATAAAGTATGGTCTGAGTTCCATGAGAAAACATGGTCATAGGATTGGGGATTGCCGTCACTTATGTGAAGAGGTTGTAAAGTTGCTAAAGAATGGTCAGGTTAAAGAATTTCTAAGTGGTCGGGCCAAAATAATTATGGGAATAATTAGGACGCTGGAGCGCCAGTCAAATTAGCTTAAGGGTCACCTCCTGTTATGATAAACATGATTTTTGGCGGTGACGGGTGTTTACCTTGAAAATGGTAATGACCATTATACTTGATTTTGTGGTTCTTAAAATATGTGGCTTATTTTAATACTAGTTGTTAGGCAATAGATGCCAAATGTGAGCTAGGAGAATAAGGTAAAAGTAAAGAAAAGTAGTGATATGCAAACAAAGCTATTATAAAACAGGTTCTCCAGCTGGCCGAGGCAGGGCCTCGAGGTCGAACTATAATGACTAATCAGAGGAAGACCGAGGAATAACATTATAGAGGGTCTCGAGGACAACCCTTTATGATAAATGATGAGCAATAAATGAAGAACAATTAATAAAAATGATAAATGAAAGGCAATAAATCTGCAGAACAAATGTTGAATATGTTAAGAAGGCAAAGAATGTTCTTTTTGTATTCAATAATCGTGTGTCCCAAAAAATGAAGAGGATCCCCTTTATATAGGAGGGAGAATCCCAACATAGTACATGTGTAATTATTACAAAGAAATACATGTGGTACAACTATTTAATGGCTTGGTACGTACTTGTAGCACCCTTGCAGACTTGGTCAGCTCTAGTCACGTGTCCTTGGGAATTTTCGCCTTTCCACGATGGTCACCGATTTATACTACACCGGGGTTGAACACAATGAGCCTTCGATGCACTCTCCTCGAGGAATACATCTCGAGATTAAAGAATGAATAATGCTTCGGACACCCCGATTCGGCTGTACACATATAGTCCTTGCGTTTCTTAGAATGAAACGATAAGAAACGATATTGGGTTCTTTCCTCTTCGATATTTTCATTATGACATCAGCATGTGAGATCATTAAATTTCAGGGCATAAAGGCTACACAGTGATCGCTGTCAGCGCGGTTCCCGAAAAGCTCACGAACTGCTACTGGTCAACCTTTCCCCTTCTCCAACATGCTCTAATGAGTCCTATAAATACTTCCATTTTCAATATTTCAAACTTTTACAACACCTTCAAGCCTTCAAACCTTTGCTAACAGTTTCTTGCTTTCATCCTTCTTCTGCGTTTACTTATTCATCTTCTTGCTTTGGAAATTCGTTATATCCATGGTCAAAACTTCTAAAATGGTACCTCAAAAAGAGGGAATCACTTCTTCGTCATGCCCGTCTAAGGGAAAATCAAAAGTGCCTCCCCGCATTGAGTAGTGCATTCCAGGTACCTTCGAGACAACGTACGATTTCAAAATTGATAGACCACCCTCGTCACTGGGCCGATGCTATCCCATGTCTCGCTACATAAGTTTGGTGACCGACGTGAAAAAGGTGAAGATAGATTGCCGCTGGGGGGGGAAGCGGTACAAGTAGAAACCCCTTCACCTGAGGAAAGCATAGTTACACATAAAATTGGCTTCCTGAGAGTATATAAGTATCCTTTCACTTTAGGCCCCATAAATTCTTCTTCTCCACCGATAGACCCAATGATCCACGATTTCTATCGTCAGTATCGAGTGACACTCAGTAAAATTTATCCCTCTTTCTGGAGGATTGTCTATATGATTAGATATTTATTAAGCATGGTCGGGGGGTGTCTTTCACCTTGATCAACTGATCAGATTATATAGTCGTCGTCTCTATCGAGGGGGCTTAGTCAAGCTGCAACGTCGATCCGCTAAAACATTCTATTCCTGTATCGATGAAGGCAAAGACTATGGATAAGCCGGTTTGTTTGAGTCAGGACCTCGGACCTCATCCCTACCGAGAATCTGTCATTTCCAGAGGAATGGAGCATGAGATGTAAGTGTCCCTATATCGAGCACGCTTCATCACCCGGATTGCCTCTTTTTCTTCTTCTGAACTGACCCCTTTGCTTTTTACTTGATTCTCTTTTGATTACATAGCCACCGTGTGGTTCTCTGGTGCGGTCGGGGACCTCCCGGGACGGGTTAAGCTCTTGGATTCCGCCTCTCCATATAATGAACGCATTTTGTGTGATTTGTCCAAGACGCGTTTGCAGGCTAAGAATCATGGTATGCTCTCATCACTGTTACTTCTAGATTTCATGGCGTCAAGTCTCATATTTTACGTTTACGCAGGCCTCGGGGAAGCCGTTTCAATGAGATCGCCTCCTCCTGGCAAACAAGAGGCCCAAAAACCTACCGAGGGAAAAAATATGAAGAAGGAGGCGCCGGTGGAGTCTCCGAAACCAAAGAAACCTCAGGCTCGAAAGCCTAAGACCGATGCCATGCTTTTGACCTCGACAGCGGCATAAAGTCTTCGTACTGAAGACAAAGATGATGATAGTTGCCCTTTGGTACAAAGGGCAAGATGAAGCGCTGATGCTTCGAAAGTTGCTGGGCAGAAGACTGCCGAGTCAGAGGTGGCTGATGCGGACCCACCTTGCGCTGAGGAGACCCTCGAGGAGGGTTTGGGTGCAGTCATTGGACGGGATGCGACCTGCGCCGATGAATACCTGGTTGGAGGAGCCAATTCCAGGATTCTTCGAGGGTGAGAGGAAGCCTCGATATAAGTTGATGCCCTGGGAGATTTGCAATCGGGCCCGTCATTTTTGCCGGGGAAAATATGGGATGCCCAGAGCAGCGAAGCTCCCGATGTTGGGGCCTCTTAGGGAGAGGATGATTTATTCAAGGACTACATTGTCGGTGTCGAAGAATACACCGATCTTGATACCCCGGTTACTCTCGAGGAGGCTACGAGGCTCCAAAAATGGGTAACTTATTGATATATTATTTGTGCGTCAAGTTTTTATTCTTGTTTTTCTAACTTCTCTCTTTTGCGCTGTAGGTCATGACATTGTACGATCAGGCTTTCTCCAAGCTACAAGATGAGCTGACTTGTCATGAGGAGGAGCTTGAGAAGCTCGCATCAGAGTAAAATGAGGTGAAGGCTTTGTATGCCCAAAAAGAGGAGGAGTTGGTCGACCTCCGGGAAGGCTCAGAGAAGGCATTCCAGGAGAGGGCTAACTTCATCAACCAGGTAATCTGGTATTTCACGAGCTTGTATTTTATTGTTATAAATTGGTTCTTATTACCTCAGTTAGATATTTGCCCATTGAGCTAAAGGATGCACTGGTAGAGCATCTTCGGGGAGAGATTGTGGCCAAAGATGCTGAGATCCTAGAGCTGAAGCGACATAATGATAGCGTGGCCTCGGAGAGGGACGTTATTCGGGAGGAGCTAGCCTCGACTCAGGGTCTTCTTCGAGGTGCTCATAAGGAAGCTGCCACATTATTCATGGCCAATTCTAAGGATGATGTATTCGTGTCCTTATACAAAGATAATGTTGCCGCCGCAAATAATCGAGCTAGGGAAATATCCGAAGAGGCCGAGCTTAAATTGGCTCAGGTCGTTGCTCATGCTCGATTGAAAGCTAATAGGCAGGCCCTCGAGGAGGTGCACGCCAGGGGTTTCGATCTCTCAGCTGAGATCGAAGAAGCCAAGGCCTTGGAAGATGAATTAGCAGTTCCGACTACTTCGGACGAGGGCTCATAAAGCGACTCAGCAAGTAGTGAGGACGAAGGATAGAATACTTTTCCCTTTTTTACTTCTTTTTTTTTGTATGCGGGCCACTCGGGGGTGTTTTGTAAAGCCTTCTTGTAAATACATTTTTGGAAATGTAAGGGATTTCTTCGTTTCGTGTCTTCAAAACTTTTCCTTTTAGTGTTTATGCAAAAGTTAATCTTCAAATTTAAATTTAGCCCCTTCGAGCCTGGTCTCGTAGTAACGGAGGCCCTCGAGATTGGGACGTTTATATTTCAGTTCATACCTTCCCGAGGTTGATTTAACCCATCGATCACTCGAGCATTGTATGACAATATCATTCTTATGGTGAGACTATGAACTGACCGAGGTGGCCCCGCCGGTGCATTTCCCAAGATGTCATAATGTCCATGTCATAGCTGATGGGCTATCAGAGTAAATGAATAGTCTCCACTTCCCAAATATATATATTAGCTTTTACTTCATTGAGGGCTTTGTTGTTTGCAAAACCAATTTTCTCTTTGGAGTCCCTCTTCTTGCATCATTTCTTCTCCTATCTCAATTTGAAGCTTTCACCCGAGTTTTCATTTTATTTTACTTGCTTCACAGGAGTCATGGCTACTATGCCCAAATCTGTTCACAAGGAAGAGGGAAGCTCTACCTCTACTTCCCGTCCGGACGGTGGTACACCGCCGGCGTTCGGCGAACTAACCTCAAAATATTTCGTTTCGAGGTAGGACTTTACGTTAGAGAGACCTCTCGACATTCTGGGCCATCGAGAACGTGCATCGAGGTTCATTTAATCAATAGAAGAGAGACACCTTGAGGCCGTGAGGATAGACTGCGGATGGGGAGAAGAGGTGATGTTGCGGATACTTTCTCGGGAAGAGGGTATCATGGCCCATGTAGAGTTTTTTTTTGAATGTATACGCATACCCCTTTTACGTTGGGCCCTCTCGACCGAGTCGTGCTCGAGTTCTGTCCAAGATATTGAGTTACCTTGGCTTAGGTCCACCCGTCGTTCTGGTGGATTTTTGTGATGATAAGATTCTTTATAGAGAAGGCCGAGCTCGAGTTCACCCTCAGCCACCTCATCATACTATATCAGCCTTTACATTACCGCGGTCTGGTTACTCTAAAACGTCGATCCACTAGGCCCCTTATCGCCAGTGATGATGAGGATGGGGATTGAGGGTGGATGAGTTGGTTTGTCCGAGTAAAGACTGTTGATATTATTCCTGTGGAGCCGGACTCTGTAACAATGGAATTTTACACGTAAGTGATACGGTTAACTTTGCCATTTGTTGTTCTCAGTGGAGTCGGACTCCGTAACAATGTTTTCTTTCTTTCTCTGTAGCGATCCCGTGGTTTCCACACGAGGTCCCCGACCTAGCGGATTGGACTGGAAAACTGGCATCCTTTTCAACCTATGACGAATGCAAGTGGCGAGATTTGTCAAAGGGAAGATTGGAGGCAAAACACCATGGTATGTGTTGTATGGTTCACTTCTTAACGAATACTCCTCTTTATGTTTATTAATTTCTTTCCTAAAGGTATTGGTGAATTTTATTAAGTGATACCATGCCCTCTTAAAGAGGATGAAAGACCTTTGGCTTCAGAGCCAGGTCAAGGTAATAAAAGGAAAGGATCCTTGGTGGAAGAGGATGTTACTTGGCGTCGTTGGTAGGGTACCAACGTTATCCATTCCCCATTTGATGAGCAGCCATGGGGATAAGACATGATGTATTTGTTCACCGGGTTGGTGGATCATTGGTGCAAATATTTGACACTTGTCGCATTTTCGGACGAATCCTTTGGTGTCCCAATAGTAACCTGCTCTGATCACCTTTCAAATTAAGGAGTCGGCACCGGAGTGATTTGTGCAGGTGCCCTCGTGTATTTCTCGAAGCACATAATCGGTTCCTCCTGGCCCCAAGCATACTGCTAGCGGCCCATAAAAGGTTCTCCCTTACAGAGTTCCATTCTCGTCGAGTGAAAATCGAGCTGCTCTGGCCCGAAGGGCCCTTGATTATTTTGGGTCCATGGGTAGCTTCCCACTTTCCAGATAATCGATGTACTTATTTCTCGAATCGCATGTCATGCTGGTGGAGTTTATTTCGGCATGGCCTTCTTTAATCACTGATTTAGTCCCAGGAGTATGTAATCTTCCTTGACGGATGATCCTAGGTTTGCGAGTGCATCAGCCGCACTATTTTTCTCTCGAGGTATGTGGTCCAGAGTCCATTCTCTGAATCGACACAAAGTGACCTGAAATATTTCTAGGTATCAATGCATCCTGTCCTCTCACACCTCAAAACTCCCATTTGCCTGATTTACTACTAGGAGGGAATCACATTTTGCTTCGGAGACATCTGACCCTAGGCCTTTGGCCAATTCGAGACCTGCAACCATAGCCTCATACTCAGATTCGTTGTTAGTCAATTTTGCAGTTTTTATTGATTGTCTAATCATGCCACCCGTAGGTCGATTCAGAACTATGCCGAGCCCGGATCCTTTCATGTTAGAGGCACCGCTTTAAATAAGGTCCATACCCCTGATGATGTGCCCTTTATTAGTAAAAGTTCTTTTTCTACCTCGAGCATGAGGGCGGGCGTAATGTCGACCATGAAGTCCTCCAAAATTTGGGACTTGATAGTCGTTCGGGGTTGATATTCGATACCATATCCCCCTGTTCGATGTCCCATATGGCCAGTCGGCCTGATAATTCTAGTATATGCAATCTATTTCGAAGGGGGTATGTCATCAAAACACATATATGCTGACATCGAAAATAAGGCTTCAATTTCGAGATGCACTTATTAATGCAAAAACTTATTTTTCTAAGTGTGGATACCTGATTTCAGCATCCCCCAGGGTTCGACTCTCATAGTAGACAGGGAATTGCGTACCTTGCTAATCTCGAACCAACACTCCACTTAACGCTACTTCGGACACTGCTAAGTACAAATATAGAGTTTCGTCTTCCTTTGGGGTGTAGAGCAAATACGGGCTTGAGAGACACCTCTTTAACTCCTCCAAGGCGCATTGGCACTCCGAGGTCCACTAAAAGTTGTTTTTCTTCCTAAGTAGGGAGAAAAAGTGATGGCTTCGATCTGACAACCTCGAGATGAATCGACCTAATGCCGCAATCCGCCCGGTCAGCCAATGTAC
Organism: Nicotiana paniculata; assembly: GCA_005239505.1. NCBI lineage: Eukaryota > Viridiplantae > Streptophyta > Magnoliopsida > Solanales > Solanaceae > Nicotiana > Nicotiana paniculata. The sequence continues at coordinate 100,804 of ML324963.1, read as the reverse complement.
GGCCTTCACATTGTTTACCATTGTGATTTCATTGATGGCCTTGATTTTGTCGGTGTTGACTTCAATCCCCCTATTTGATACCATGAAGCCTAACAATTTTCCCGAACCCACCCCAAAGGCGCATTTCTCGGAGTTGAGCTTCATGTTGTAGCTTCGAAGAATGTCGAAAGTTTCCTGCAAATGAGTCAAATGGTCCTGTGCATGCAGCGACTAAACCAGCATGTCATCCATGTAAACTTCCATGGATTTGCCTATTTGATGTTCAAACATCTTATTAACTAGGCACTGGTAGGTAGCCTCTACGTATTTTATCCCGAAGGGCATTAAATTATACCAGTATGTGCCATACTTCGTGATGAACAAAGTTTTTTCCCTGTCCTCGGGGTTCATTTGAATTTGATTATACCCGGAGTAGGATTCGAGAAATGTGAGGATCACGTGGCCAGCCGTGGCATCAATTAAGCGATTGATGATGGGCAACGGGAATGAATCTTTAGGGCACTACTACCACATTGGCCAGCCATTCAGGATATTTTACTTCCCTGATGGACCCTATTTTAAGGAGTTCTGTTACCTCGTCTTTGACGAACGTATGCCTTACCTCGAACTAAGGCCTCCTTCTTCGCTTCACCGGTTTGAACCTGGGCTCGACACTTAACCGATGGGTAGTTATTTCCGGTGGGATCCCTGTCATGTCTAAGTGGGACCAAGAAAAGAAATCAACATTGTTAACAAGAAATTAAATGAGTTTCTTCCTGAGTTTGGGGGTTAATCCCGTTCCCAAGTATACCTTTTGATTTGGAAGACGTTCCATCAAAATAACTTGCTCCAGGTCCTCGACCGTTGATTTTGTTGCGTTCGATTATTCGAGGGCAACGAAGGTTAGAGGGGTGGGAAGTCCTATTCATCATCCTCGGGGACCCATTTATCTTCTAACCCCTCCGAGGCGGAGTATATGGGCGCCGGTGCCATGCCATGTACTGCGAACATTTCCTTTATCACGTGTTTCTCACCGTACACCATTTTTACGCCATCTTTAGTTGGGAACTTCAACATCTGGTGGAGAGTCGTAGGTACCGCCCTCGTGTTGTGTATCTATGGCCTTCTCATCAGGGCATTGTATCTCGTGTTACCCTCGATGACATGAAACTTGGCATCTCGAACTGTACCAGACATATTGTCTGGGAGGATGATTCCCCCTTCATCGTTTCGCTCGTCATGTTAAACCCACTGAGGGCTCTAGAATCGGGTACGATTTGGTCGAGCAGCTCAACTACCCCAAATTTGATTATATTGACCGAGCTACCAGGATCCACGAGCACACGCTTAATTTTAACACTATTTAAGAGAAGAGAAATTACCAGTGTATCATTATGTGGTTGGGACAAGGCTTCAATAAGAATACAACTTTGAGTTTGTTCCATCGTGGTGATGGGCACTTTGGCCCGTTTGAGCACGGGTTCTTGAGGGACATCAGTTTCTCCAATAATAACGTGAATGGCATGCTGGGGTTCTTCTGGCCCATTCCTCTAGTTCGATTCTCTTTCTCAGAAATGGTTCTTGGCTCGATCGTCAAGAAATTCCCGAAGATGCCCTTTGTTGATCGACCGGGCCGCTTCTATTCGAGTGGGAGTTCTTGGTGAATCGTGTGGGTCTTCTCCGCGTACACTTCTACATTTTTGGGAGCTTATATTGATATGCGGAGCATTGCGTGAGCCTTCATCGACGGGGATTTGCACTTGTGCCCCCTCAGGGTTTGCGGTGGTACACCGGCACCTGAAGTAGCTGCGCCATTCTCTCCACGATCCTCAGGACCATTGTTTTCATGTCCTTTTACTGAGTTAGAAATTTTCTGACCTGAAATTGAAGATTCTTGGACAAGAAAAAGTGTAAAGAATAACTTGTGTTTTCAGAAAACCAGCACTAAAATTATCACTATTATTTTTAGCCCCACGGTGGGCGCCAAACTGCTTAGCTCAAAAATGGTAATTACAATTATATTAGATTGTGTGGTTCTAAAAATACGTGATCTATTTTAATACTAGTTGTTTGGGCAATAGTTACTAAGTGGGAGGTGAGAAAATGAGATAAGAGCGAAGGGTAGTGAGATTGTGCAAACCGAGCAGTTGAGAGACGGTGTCTCAAGCTTGGCCGAAATCAGCCTCGAGGTCGAGCTCGAGATATTTATAGAGAGCGGTCGAGGAGGATTCAACAATATTGAACGCCTCGATGATGGCCTCTTTATGATAAAAAACAAGTAATAGGCGAAGAACAATTAATGAAAGGCAATAAATCAAAAGAACAATTGTAGAGAATGTTTGAATTAGAGAGCAGAGAATGTTCTTGTTCTTGTATTGAGTATTATGTGTGTTACAAAACGACCAGAGTCCCCTTTATATAGGAGGGGGAATCCCAACATAGTACATGTGCAATTATTACAAAGAAATATAGTTGGTACAACTATTTAATGTCACGGTACGGACTTGTACTGTTCTTGCAGACTGTGTCAGCTTTAACCACGTGCCTTTTTGGAACATTCCTCTATTCCACGACGGTCTTCGATATTTTACCCTTCCTCGAGGTATTTCGACCCCTTAGGATACGTCCTCGAGGAATGCACCTCGGGGATGAACTTTGGTCCTGCTCCGATTCAATCAAGGTCGAGGCTCCAAACGCTGTAGAAGCCTTAAAGTCGGCCTCCCCCGGTTTTACCGTATACAACATCCTTTCCTTCTGAAATCAAATCACAAACTCTCACAATAGTTAGGATCATCTTTTGGCAATTCTGAATATATATTGCCTTTTTCTCTTTGACCTTTCGTTCCCTATCATGAGCTTTAACCAAATAAACTGCAAGCATTTCAAAATAGTCAATGAAATGCCCAGGTAAATGAAAATACAATGTTAAAGCACCCTTAATTTGGGTTTCACCAAATTTCTTAAGTAAGACAGATTCGATCTCGTGTGGGACCAAGTTTAAGCTATTATATGTTCTTGTGGATCTGAAGTCTCGTCATACTTCAAAATATATGTCATCTTAAATATTTTTGGGATCAACTCCAAGACCACACTTGGTTTGAATGGCACCTGCGTATATTTTTTTGAATTCGTCCCCGTTAACACCGGTGGTACCATCGGATCTAATCCATTCGAGCATGGAATTCTTTAGCATTTTGGTCCATTCGATCATTTGTTTCCCTCGTGAATCTCATGAGCTCGGTTTTGAATGGATCATTAAGGTTATTATCATTCCCGGATCCACTTCTTATACCACCTATTTCGTTAGACTAAACTTATCCCTTGGAACGTCGTTGCTGGTTATTTGAATTGATTTATTTGCAGGAACGTTGGGAGGAATCTAAATTCTTCCATTGGAGTTATTAAAAGCTACCGAAAGGGCCTGCTTCAATTCCTTCATCATTAATCTTGTATTGAGAGGTGATTCATAGTTTATCTTTGTTGCTCCCTCAAACTTTTGGCCGTTTCAAGAACGTGTTCATCATCCACATCATCAGGAGTTGGACTTCTCACTTGGCGAGGAATTTGACCTTTGCGAATTGGAGGTGTTTCATCTCTTTCATTTCGGTTTCACTAGTGGAATCATCACGTTGGAAAACATCCTCACGTTCATTGTGTGCTCCAACATTATAGGAATGTTTCACATTTTTTGCCTCTATACATGGTTTTTATTTTGTTAGAAAAGAATCACACTTTGTTAGTAACAAATGAATGGGTCAAAACAATTACACGATAATCTATGTCCCACGGTGGGCACCAAATCATTTACCCGTAAAATAATACAATTATATTTATAATGTGGTTTATAGACACGTGAACTAACTTGATCTAGAAATATGAAATAAATCATAAACCAATAAGATTATAAAATAACTTAAAAGAAATACAAGTCTGGTTGTATAATTAGCCTCTCCAGAATTGATAATAAGAATAATGTTAGGAATAAAAGAAAGCAAGTAATATTATAAAATGAGAGCAAGTTACAGCCTTTGAGTACTAATATTCATGTCCTACAACTGCAATAGATACTAATTCTCCTATTTATAGTTTTTTTTGGGGAGACAACATCCTCAAATCAAGCTCCTCTTGAATGAGAATAAAACTGCCATTGACGGAGGCATAACGGTTGGCTATTAATACAAAGATTCTTTGTAATGGTTGCTTATTGAATGCTATATTTCCCAACCGAAGTATTCATTTCAATCATTGTTATCGGTTCTCATGCCCTCGGAATTTATATAGCACCGAACTCATGTTTATATCGGATATCAACTATTTGTTGACTCATATACTACCTGTCTCCAGTTACAGGTGTCCCCTTGTCATTCACCAACCTATCGCTAACCACTTTAATTCCATGCAGTATGTTCAATGCTTGACTAAAAAATGCTTAATGGATGTGCATTTGTAGGATGCAACAACGTAACACTATCCTAACTAAATACTGGTATTTACACAGTGGTGTTCAGACCGACTTACACGTACCTCGACTATTCTATGAAGTGCGTACTATCTTCTACCAGCCAACACAGGTACCCGATAACTGTACACACCAAGGCTTGGAAATATGGAGAGGAATCACTAGTGTTATTTGTCTATTTTAAATTTAAACATGAGACATCATGGTTCGCGGCTTTCACTAACCACTAGGCCGCACTACAGGTGAAACTAGTATCTACCTTCTTGTTACACTACTTGCATTTTCTTGTAAAACTAGCCTTCACCATTGTTTTATATAGGTAAATGTGTAAATATTTTCACTTGGTACCTGTAGATTTCAAAAGTTGATAATTGTGATATTAAAATGTGGAAGTCAACCAGCCTTGACAATCCAAAGTCCAAACGGACAGATTAGTACCAACAACATCAATCAAAACGATTGTTGTATACGGTTAAAACCAGGCCCGCCTGATTATACTATTAGACCAAGTCCATGGAGTAGCGTCGAGGGTCGGCCCCATAGTGGTTTAGAACAAAGCACGAGACGAGATATCGAGTTTTGGGATTTGAGGTACCTGTTGAGATCGAGACCAGTAATGATTAAAGACCAAATGAGAATCGAGGAGGATCGAACATAGCATGATAATGAAAAGGTGATATATCCGTGATAGGTCGAAGTTCGTGGCGGAAATCTCGAAACATATCAAATCAGAAACGATAAATTAGCTAATCTTAGGATTTATTTCTGTAATTAGAGTTATACCATAAATAGGATTCATCTATTATATAAAGAGGAGTTCTAATCATTTGTAAGACAAATTATTTTAACAGATATCAAAATAATATAAATCTCGTTCTCGTTTATATTCTTGCTCATCAGTTTGTTATATTTTTAAATTGTTCTTCCACCAATCTGTTCGAGGGTACTCTAACTTGAGGGCTGAGTTCCATCCAATCACTGGTTTGCTTTACTTATTTGTTGATTACTATTATTAATCTTCATATTTGTCAGTTGGTGTTAACTGAGATCACGCATCCTTAAAACCACATATAGTTTAATTGTTATCCAATTATAAGGGTAAATAGTTTGGTGCCCACCATGGGGCTAAGGATAATAGTGATTACTTAATACTGATTATGATAACACACATTACTTTACGCTTTTTCTTGTAAGTGTTTCTCTTTTCAGGATAAAACATGTCAAACTCACAAACATTACCCAAGCATGGTAACAACGGCCTCGGATTTCACGAGGAAAACCACAATATTGCCTCCTAGGGATCGAGGTGCCTCAGACTGATCTCTAGGGAGTACCAATTGCAAATTGCATCGATGTCAGTTCACATATCGCCCTAAATGAAAATTTGGGCGCTGATCCCGAAGGTAGCCTATGTAGGGAATGTCGATCTGATGGTCGAGGTACGCACGGCGGGGGAGACAGTGGAGTCAGCCTCCAATTGATATTCAAGATTCTACAGGCTCAACAAGCCGCTATAGCACAACTACAAAATCAGCACCGTGCACTAAGTGGGATCAAATATGAGCCTCCACCAGAAGTTGTTCATAGGGTCGAACCTGTACCGGAGAGATCGAATGCCAATGAATTGGGTATTGACCCCGCCATTATCAAAATGCTCGAGGAACTCACTAAGCGAATTGACCAGGAGAAAATAAAGTCAAGGAAAACGACAAAATGGTAGAAACATGCAACTGCAGGTTAACCAAATACCGGGGGCACCACCTATTTTAAAAGGTTTGGACTCGAAAAAGTTTGTGCAGAATCCATTCATCCCAAGTGCGGCTCTGAAGCCCATTCTGAAGAAATTCCAAATGCCGGATTTCCCCAAATACAATGGGACCATTGATCCTAATGAGCATGTCACGTCTTATACATGCGCAATAAAGGGGAATGACTTAGAAGATGATGAGATCGAATCTGTTCTACTGAAGAAGTTTGGAGAAACTCTGTCAAAGAGGGGAAATGATATGGTATCACAATCTGCCACCTAATTCCATCGATTATATCGTCATGATTGTAGATTCCTTCATGATGGCACACGCTGGAGAAATAAAGGTTGCGACTAGGAAGTCGGAACTTTTTTAAGTGAAACAGAAGGACAAAGAAATGTCGAGGGAATTCGTATCTCAGTTCCAGATGAAGCGCATGGACCTACCCCTGGTCACAGATGATTGGGTTGTTCAAGACTTCACCCAAAGTTTGAACGAACGGAGTTCGGTAGCATCATGATAGCTGAAGCAGGATTAAATCGAATATCCAGCAGTAACCAGGGCTAATATGCATAATTGGTACCGGTCAAATATCAGGGTCGAGGATGATCAATTAGGGACCCCTTATGGTTCGGCCTATCCAAACAAGCCCATTGGAAGAGTTCAAAGGGACATCGATAGAGAACCCTAATCGAATAGAGATTAGTATCAACCGTACAACACAGATCGTATGAACAGTGGCCCAGGAAATAATCTTGTTCAAAATTATCGAAGGAATGATCGAGGACAAAGCTCTCAAGGGATCATGAGCAAAAGTGGCTTCAATAAACTTGTTGATCCCACAGAAGTACTACGGTTATCAGAAAACAAATCCAGCATTGACGCATCAGGTATTGGGTCAGCCATTTGGGAGAACCAAAGATACTACATGGTGCAGAACCCTACAGACCGATTCATCCCAAAGAAAACCCAACAAAATATGCAAATACCACGGTACCCATGATCATAGAACCGAAGACTGAAGGCAGCTGATGGAGGACCAGATCATGCTCGAAGCTAGGGTCCTCAATGGACCCAATCATGCTCGAAGCTAGGGTCCTCAATGGTTTCAACATGGAATGTGAAACAACTAAACATGAAATCATCTTACCAGTAAACGTAGTTGAAACTATTAAAGAAACCATGTTCCATGTGATCGAGGGAAATATGAGTTACAACGCCCTGCTCAGAAAACCCTAGATTGACAACGTGAGGGCAATTCCCTCAATTTTTCACCAAATACTGAAAGTCCCAACACCGGATGGGGTAAAAATGGTGTATGGGGAACAACATGCTGCCAAAGAGATCTTAACAGTCGATGAAGTAATACCGGTATCGACGCTTCTATCAGCAAAAGGAATCGGAGCCAAAAGAAAAGAAGAAGGTTAAATAGCAACCACAGGTACCGGCCTCGACCCAATCAGAGGAATGAGGGGTGGACGAGGATGACGAACATTGGATTCCCCGATCCTTCTTAGTTTCTGATGACTCCGACACCACAAAATCAACGTGTGGAGTAAGTCATATTGATCGAGTACCTACCCGAGCGAAAGGTATATCTGGGCACGGGGTTAACCCTGCGCTCAAATAAAAACTCATTAAATTTCTTATCAATAATATGGATTGTTTTTCTTTGTCCCACCTAGAAATGAGAGGGATCCCACTAGAGACCACTACACATTGATTAAGCTTGGATCCGATGTTCCTCCTGGTAAAACATAAGAGAAGGCCCCAACCCGAGGTAAAACATACATTCAACAAGGACGAGGTAACTAAGCTTCTCAAAATAGGATCCATTTGGGAAGTAAAATATCCCGAATGGTTAGCAAACGTACTTTTAGTCCCTAAAAAAGGGAACAAACTTAGAATGTGCGTAGACTATAAGGATTTAAACAGAGTATGTCCTAATGACTCTTTTCCTCTGCCGAATATTGATCGCATGATCGATGCCACGGCCGGCCATGAGATCCTTAGTTATCTCGATGCCTAATCCGTGTACAATCAAATAAAGATGAACCCGGAGGATCAGGAAAAAACTTCGTTCATCACTATGTACGGCACCTATTGTTATAACATAATGCCTTTGGACTAAAAAATGCTGGTTCTACTTACCAACGCCTAGAAAATTGAATGTTCGATGAAAAAATAGGTATATCAATGGAGGTCAATCGATGTGATAGTTAAGGCCCTGCAAGCAGATGACCATTTGAAACATTTGCTGGAGAACTTTGATATACTAAGGACGTACAACATGAAGCTCAACTCGGAGAAATGTGCATCGGGGTCGGTTCGGGCATGTTCCTTCACTTTATGGTGACAAATCGGAGGATCGAGATTCAACCCCAATAAAATCAAGGCAATCGAATACATCATAGTCGTGGACAATATTACGGTCGTACAAAGAGTAACGGAGCGCATAGCTGCCCTAGGCCGATTCATCTCGAGGTCTTCAAATATGAGTCATCGGTTATTCTCAATGCTCAAAAAGAAGAACAATTTTGCATGTACCCCGTAATGCCAACAAGCATTAGATGAATTGAAGTGCTACCTCTCGAGCCTGCCACTGCGTCATAGTCCAAAAGCGAACGAGCAACTCTACTTGTACTTAGCAGTCTCGGAAGTCATGGTAAGTGGGGTATTAGGTCGAGAGGAGCAAGGCACGCAATTTCCTGTTTACTATGTAAGTCGAACTTTAGGTGAGGCCGAGAATCGGTACCCACACTTAGAAAAATTAGCGCTTGCCATAATACGCACCTCTAGGAAATTAAAACCATATTTTCAATGTCACCCAATTTGTGTGGTGACCACTTATACTCTTCGCAATATTTTGCATAAGCCCAAACTATCAGGCCGATTGGCCAAATGGGTCGTAAAAATGAATGGGTACGATATCGAGTATCAACATCGAAAGACCATCAAGTCTCAAATCGTAGCAGACTTCGTGGCCGAATTTACGCTAGCCCTCGTACCCGAGGTTGAAAAGGAACTATTATTGAAAACGTGCATAGTATCGGGGGTGTGGACCCTCTTCACAGGCGACGTTCGACCATGAAGGGATATGGGCTAGGAATTATTTTGAAGCCACCTACGGAAAATACAATTATTCAATTTATCAAAATTTCCAAGTTGAGTAACAATGAGGCCGAGTATGAGGCCATATTTGTAGATCTCAAGCTAGCAAAGAGTTTGGGAGCAGAGGTCATCGAGGAGAAATGTGACTCCTTACTTGTGGTAAACTAAGTTAACAAAACTTCCGTAGTTCGAGAAGATCGAATGTAGAGGTACTTGGACAAACTACAAGTGACTCTACATCGGTTGAAAGAGTGGATCCTACAGCATGTACCTCGAGAAAAAAATATCGAGGGCGATGCCCTCGCAAATTTGGGGTCATCAGTCAAAGACGACGAGATTAGCTTTGGGACTGTCGTACAACTTTCAAGGTCAGTAATCGAAGAATGACACACCGAAATAAATTGCACAAGTCTAACCTGGGATCAGAGGAATAAATATATCGAGTACCTAAAGAACGGGAAGCTTCCATCAGATCCTAAGGAATCAAGAACACTACGTACGCAGGATGCATGATTCATATTGGCCGATGATGGAACATTCTACGGAAGGATGTTCGATGGACTGTTGGCAGTATGCTTGGGTCCAAGAGATATCGACTACGTCCTATGGGAAATTCACGAAGGTACCTGCAGAAATCATTCTGGTGCCGAGTCATTAGTCCATAAACTTATCAAAGCTAGATACTATTGGGCCGGTATGGAAAAAGATACAAAATAATTTGTTAAAAAATGCGACAAATGTCAAAAGTATGCGCCGACGATTCACCAACCCGGGGAGCAACTTCACCCAGTCTTATCCCCATGGCCGTTCGTGAAATCGGGAATGGATATCGTCGGCCCCCTACCATCGGCCCCAGTTAAAGCTAAATTCATTTTGTTTATGACTGACTATTTGCCTAAGTGGGTTGAAGAACATGCATTCGAGAAAGTCAGAGAAAAAGAAGTGATAGACTTCATCTGGGACCATATCATATGTCATTTGGGATGCCTGCCATGATCGTCTGCGACAATGGAAATCCATTTATCAGCAGCAAAGTGACAAATTTTCTCGAAGACCACAAAATAAAAAGGATCCTGTCAACGCCATACCATCCTAGTGGGAATGGACAAGCTGAGTCGACGAACAAGACCATCATTTAGAATCTAAACAAAAGGTTGACGGACGCTAAAGGAAAATGGAGAGAAATATTTCCCGAGGTCCTTTGGGCGTATCGAACAACATCAAAATCCAGTACGGGGGCAACACCGTTCTCCCTAGTATATGGTGCAGAAGCACTGATCCCAGTCGAAGTCGAGAAACGTAGTTTCAGGTTTCTGTATGCAACTGAAAAGTCAAAAATCACGAGGCTATGAATACGAGCCTCGGGTTTCTAGATGAAAGGCGGGAAGCCGCCCTGGTTCGAATGGCTGCACAGAAATAGCGAATGGGAAGGTAATAAAATCGAAGAGCCAATCTTTGACACTTTGAAATCGGGGAACTAGTTCTAAGAAAGGCCACCCTCAATACTCGAGACCCAAATGAAGGAAAACTTGGCCCAAATTGGGAGGGACCGTATCAGGTCCTCAATATCGTCGAAAAAGGATCCTACAAACTTGGCACGATACATGGCGAACAATTACCAAATAATTTGAACATATCGCTCCTCAAACGATATTATTGCTAAGGTATGACATTCTCCATTTTCATTTATATTTTATTCTAACCGATTACATATGTTCTATTTGAGACGTCGAGGGATTCTTCAACATGAAGTCCTTAGGTCTGAAAGCATGCATTCCTTTCTTTTCCCCTTAGACCGGTTTTTGTCCCAAATGGGTTTTTCAAGTGAGGTTTTTAACGAGGAAATCATTGTTCGTGTTAACTTAGAGCAATTCAACAGTATCCGAGGCTTCTTTATAATCAACCTCGAATACTGGTGGGCATCACCCTCGAATGGTTACAAAGAAACTACTTCGTTTCAACAGGGTCTTGATAGGTAAATTTTGTAAATGGCTAGATGGTCGAATGAACCGTGCCCATGTAGATCCATCGACCCCAAATGGAAAAACATGTACATATGTATAATCTATTTGAAAGAATTATTTTTTCTTACCAGATATTTCGTACCTAAGAGAAATTTTTACTTTACAATTTCATACTTGCGATCTATTGTGGAAACTGGTTTAAGGGCCGATCACAACTAAAAGTTTGAATAATTGACCTCGCACTCGGGGACTGCCGTCCAAAAAATCGACATGATTAAATTATTAAACCTCGATATTGTAAGACCTTAAAAAGGCAACCCTCGAGTTTATAGGCCACGTCCACCTCACTCGTGGACTGCCACTTTGAACAAGTTCGAAGTGTATAGGGAAACAAACCCAAAAGTCAAATCCCAAGCTAGAGGCTACGGTCATTTAACACGGTTCAGAGACGTCCGATATCCGTTATAAAACAGGCCTTCAAACATTTTCATAATCCGGTTAATTGACCCTCGAAAAACATAATGAGTAGAGATTTGCCTTGTCCTAAGGCATGAGAAATTTTTATATGATTAACTATTTTGGGCGAAAAGGAAAAAAAAACCATTCTTTTAAGGCCATATCGGCCTAATTTAAGATCCTAAGGGCCATTTTATTTTTTGAGTTCGAGAAGTCATCCTCACTTAACTAAAACCTAAGGTTCATCCTATTCCGAGTTCGAGCAAGTACTCACTCGATTATAAAAACTACCTTAGTCCTACTTCGATCACATTGCCTAAGCTTCGAACTTACGAATAAAATTTTCATAGGGCATGAATGAAATAGAATTTTCACGAGGCATGAAATAGAATAAAGAAAGTCAGAGAGAAAAAAAATATCTTTTATATATGAAGATATTTACAAAGACCGATCAGGGTCCTACACAAAAAATAAAAAATAAAAAATTCTAAGATTCATAATTTACCTCGGGAGCAGCTTGATCTCCATCGAGATCCTCCCCATTCTTGGACCATCTCTTGTTTCCATCATCGTCATCAGAGGAGGCCATTTCCCTAAAATCATCTTCGTGCTATTTGTCATTCTGTATCTCATTAGTAAGATCAAAACACCGAGCAAGAATATCCTTGAGGGTTTCTCTCCGAGATTAGCACTTGGCGAGTTCGGCAGCCCATTGTGCCCGAGTTTGGGTAGTCTCGGATGCTTCTCTTGCTTGGGCTTGAGCAGTTTCAGCATCAGACCGGTAAATGGCCACGATTTCCTCAACCTCGACCTTAGCCTTCTCAGCCTCCAATTTGGCCTTTTCAAGTTCGGTAGGCGACCGAGCCTCGAGCTCTCTCCTATATTTTCTTGGATTTAGCCAGGTTTTTATCCTTCATGCCTTGAAGCCGATTCTCGGCCGATGATAATTGGGCTCGAGCAGCCTCTTTCTTTGCATAAAAGTTGTCCATACTTTGTTTCCACCCCAAGGTCTCTGTGTTCATCATGTTGACCTCCTTGTGGAGCTGCTCTATCCTCTCAACTTTCTGCTGAGCCTATGAGATCGAAGTGTGAGCCTCAACCCCCAAACTAATTCCATGAGCTCCTAAGATGTTCATTACCTGTTCAATCAAGTCGGTATGATCTTTATGAGCCTTAGCCAACTCGGCTCGGAGGTCCTTGTTCTCCTCTTCTTTTTGCCGGCCGAGAAGTTTTATGGCATGTCTTTCCTCCGAGAGCCCTTAAAAGTCAGCCTCACATCGGCTTAGCTCTGCTCGAGATTTTGAAAACACCTCCTGATGGAGTTCCACGGCCTATACAGAATGAAGAAAGAAAGCAGACACGAAAATAAGAAATAAACGTAAAATGTATGTCAACGAGGGACGTTAAGGTTTACCCGATTTGGGATTTGTTGAGCCTCGTCAAAGAGACTCAATGCTTCACTAAGTCCGGTAGCTTCTTTGACCCCGATAAAGTAACCTTGGAAGGGGTCCTTCCCTCTGGGTGCTCCATCTACCTCGGGGGTCCTCATAGCTTGGGCCTCCCGAATTTTATCTTCGGAAAATGCAAGTAGAGTCGGCGAGTATCCAATTTCAATTGCCCCAAGTGGGTCTCTTGGGGCATTCTCTTTGCTACGAATGGCCTCGGAGCCGGCCCCCTTCAGACGCATCCACCATTTTCTTATTTCGGTGGGGGGGGGGAATATTTGATCTGCGATGACTCGGGGACTTTGCCCGAGTCCTTTTCCAAGACACCCTCAGCTCAAGGCGGGATCTCATCAACCACCACCGATTAAGCGTCTTTTTGGGCCTCGATGGTCTTCTTCAATCGGGACACCAGTACGGAGCCTTCTTCTTCTTCTTCTTCTTCTTCTTCTTATTCCTCTCTTAGCCGCTGAAGTACATTCGCAGGAAGAGTGATGTTATCCTTCTTCGACTTGCGAGATAGGGTTTCTTGGTCGTTGAGACCTCAGAGGTTGAGGTCCTTTTACTCTTTTTGTCCTTCACCGGTTTCAGAACTGGGGTAAAAGTCTCCTGCACACCGGATGGTGGTCTGATGACAGCATCTTTGCCGAGGCCTGTGTACAAGGAAATCGAGTTAGTATGAGAAGCACATTCAGATAAGGCGACTATACACATGAAGGAAAGCTTACATTGATTTTTGACCTCCAATCGGCCCTTTTCTAAATGAGCGCTGAGTGTACGATGAAGTCGAGGCTAGGTCTCGAACCGAACTCTTGAGGTTTGGAATTGCACCAGGCATCCAAGAAACCAATGCACCATTGAAAGGGATATCGATTAGAGGAATCAAAGGGGACAAAACAATAAGGGGAAGAAAAAGTAGGATTGTACTTACGCTTCATATTCCATTTCTCAGGAAATGGCATTTTCTCGGCCGGGATTGAATCAGAAGTTTTCATTCGTACGAATTGGCATGTCCATCCTCGATAATTGTCCTCATCTATGTTTGATAACAACACCTTGGTATCCCAACATTGAAGTGTTATTAACCTGACTCGATAGAGATGGGGGCTTTACAACCTGATGAGGTGGTCGAGGGTGAAAGATATTCTCTCGACATTGCTCGCAAAGAATCGAAGAAGAACGACAATTTGCCAATAGCAGGGATGGATTTGTACCAAGGTTATCTCGTACTTACGACATAAATCGACGATGACCGGGTTGAGGGAGACTAGTGTGAAAGGGTAAGTATAAACACTAAAAAACCCTTCCACGTGGGTGGTGATATCTCATTCAGGGGATGGAATCACCACGTCTTTGCCTTTGCAGTTGCAGTCTCTCATTACCTGCTTGAGGAAGGTCCCAGTTATCGAACATATGTACCTTGACATTGGCTCGCATCGAACAAGGACCGAGGAATGTTTCTCGATCTTAATGTCAAAGGTAAGGACGCAGCCTCCGGTAACACACTCTTCTGGGCGTGGCTCCACCAGTGTTTTGTCATCAGCCGGCCACGATGAAGAAGTATTTTCCTTTTGGGGAACTGTTTTGGATGATTCTTTCATTCTTGTTTGAGTTTTAAGAAGAAAGAAGATGATAGAATTTGATGTTTAAGAATGGGTTAACAACAAAACTTGAAAACCTTATAAAAGGGAGGAAATTAGAAGATGGGAAAATCTTTGGAGATTAAAGAAGATTAAAGGTAAACTTTAAAAGAGTGTAAAAAGAGGCATATTTAATGGATTCACGGCGATGGTTCAAAGCCACTAGTGGCCAACCACCAACTTCCATACATTAATACCTTTGGGACCTGTACCGACGGGATATTTCGGTCACTTCCGCCGGATACGTCACGAGGGTGACGTCATGACAGGTCAGGCCAAAAATTGAAGGCTCAATTCGTTTCGTATCAGTTCACTCTAAAAAATTAGTGGACTATCTGTATACGGTTTAAACCATGTGCACGTTATTTTACTTTGTCACCGAGGCCAGGGATTTTCGTTGATGATCGGCCCGATAGTGGGTCAGACTAAAGCACGAGACAAGATACCGAGTTTTGGGATTTGAGGTACATGTTGAGATCGAGGCAATTAATGATCGAGACCAAATGAGGTTGACATCAAGGAGGATCGAAGATAGCATGATAACAGAAAGGCAATATATCCATGGCAGGTCGAAGATCGTGGCAGAAATCTCGGAATGGATCCAATTAGGAACGACAAATTAGCTAATCATGGGATTTCCTTCTATAATCATTTGTAAGACACATTGTTCACAGATATCAAAGTAATATAATTCTCTTTCTCATTTACATTCGTCTTCATCTACTTGTTATGTTTTTAAACTATTCTTGACCAATCAGTTCGAGGGTACTCTAAATCGAGGGGTGAGTTCCGTCTAAATGCTGGTTTGTTTTACTTATCTGTTAATTACTATTATTAATCTTCATATTTATCAGTTGGTATTAATTGAAATTTTGTAACCTTAAAACGACTTTATAAGTTTAACTTTTATCCAATTTTAAGGGTAAACAATTGTAATATATTTAAACATATCAAACGAGGGAATGCTGTAAGGCCTTGGAAAATTTTGCTAAGCAACATAGAATTTCGGGGTGCCAGGTAGACTAATTAAATATTATATGTGCTTTAAATATGATGTAAATTAATTGTATGTGGTGAATAAGTGTATGAGTCATATAATAAGTTATGTGAGGTCCAAGGGGAAGCCTAAGTCTAAGCCAAATAGGAAAATTTCATAACAGGCTAAAATTCCAAAGGTATTTACACCAGTCCACACTTTGAATGGGAATATTTAATGACATGTAAAGTATAATGTGATGATTAACTTTTCAAATGAAAGTTCTTTGATTCCAGTTTCCAACGCTTCAAACTGTTCGTCATTTGGACATTGCTACACAAAGTTATGATCAAATTACCAAAGGCTAGATTTGCGACAATTTTTGCGATCGTGAAACGACTATGCGGACCGCATTTGTGTCGCATAATGCAGCAGAATCAGGCAAAACCATTATGCTGTCACATGTTGATTATGCTATATCATAGTTTATTATGCTATCGATTATGCTATAGCATAATGTTTATGCTTCCCACATGTTGATTATGCTATAGCATAATTGACTTTGGGGGTCATTTTTGGAAGTTTTCATATCCGAACCCACTTTGATCAATAAGCTTTGGGGCTTCATTTGGGACTATTTTTACACTAAATCTAGAGAGAGGTGAGAGCATTTTAGAGAGAGAAAGAGGGAACCTAGCCTCCTAATTATCAATCTTGCACAAATCCTCAAGAATCAAGCTTGCTAATCTCTAGCTCACTATCTTCCGGGTAAGTCCTACTTCTAATATATTATATGTGAGATTATGAGATAAAAAATGTAATGTGGGGTTAGAAATAGGCCATGCATGTGGGACTAAGTTGTAGTATGAGATGTTAAAAAACTAATTTGGGTAGTTCATGTTAAAATTCGGTTGGGGAAGAGGGAATTTCCATTTTTAAACCTTGTAGTCTACTTCATATGTTAGGTGTTTGATGAAATTCCTAATAGAGTTACACCATGGGTAATCCTCCTAATTATTAATCGATTTCCGTTATCTCCTTGTAGATTGTTATTGATAGAGGTGTTGGTGTATTGTATAAACTTAAGGAAAAGATCTTTAAGGTATGTATGGCTAACTTTAATCTTTGTAGAGTCACCTTGTTGGTGTCCGAGCATTTGGTATGAGTTTCTTGCTTGAGCATATGTGAATTGATGGTTCTAATGTGTTGAGTGTAAGGCCCCCAAAAATTTTGCTAAGTAATTTACAATTTCGATGTGCCAGGTAGGCTAATTATAACATTTTTGTGCTTTAAATATGATATAAACCAATTGGGTTTGGTAAATAAGTGTATAAGTCATAAAATAAGTATTGTCGAGTCCAAGGAGAGGCCTAATGTAATCCACTATGTAATTTAAGGTTTTGTGGTATCAAGGTAGGTAATACATTGTACTTCCGGAGTTTTGGGATTGAACGATGTGCTGAGGAGTTGAAAATTTTCGTCGCAGCTAGACTAGTCTTTAGGTAGATAAAGCCTGGCTAAAGCCAGGCCAAATCAGTCTTTAGGTAGATAAAGCCTGGATAAAGCCAGGCTAGACCAGGCTTTAGGGAGATAAATCCCGGGTAAAGCCAGGCCAGACTAGGCTTTAGGTAGATAAAGCCCGGGTAAAGCCAGGCCAGACCAGGCTTTAGGGAGATAAAGCCTGGATAAAGCCAGGTCTGAAATGTTGGACTATCCATTTTTCTATCTTTATAACCTGACCCAAACCCATATAAAACCCATTGTCCCTCATTTTAACGACCATCTGATAATATATAAAGAAGCAAGAGTGAGTTCTAGAGATAGAAAGTCCCCAACTTCATCAAAATGATCCTCCTTCATCACTCAAGCTTGAAACTAATCAAGTAGGACACAAATTTCTTCACCATAAGAGGTAAGCTTCCACCCCATTACCCTTAATTCTCAGATTCTAGTTGAAATGAAACACACATAGGTTAGTTCTTGGAGATGGGGTTAAGAGTCTTGCATGCATGTATCAAATCTGCCATAATCTAGTAAAAGGGAGTAGATTAGAGTAATTCTTCACTAAAAAGGGGTTATTTAACCTAAATGAACACCTAGTGTTTGATACAAAGCTCAAATGAGTTCAAGACATGTTCATGATTCCTAATTCTATGTTTAAATGTGCCGCATTGTGAATTAGATTGAAGGTGCTAGAAGGTCCGGTGATTTGAGATAGAAATTAAGGAAAAATCCCGATTCGAGGTATGTATGGCTAACTGTAGAATCCTCTTGTTGGGTCCGAGCATACGGCATGTGTGCCTTGTTTGAAGTATGTGAATTGATTGTTCAAATGTATTGAGACGTAAGATTCTATTCTCTGATTGTCCTAGTTGATTGTCATACTACCGTGCTATATGAGGTTGTGAAAAGTGTTTTGATGTGCCTATCGTATTATGTGCAAAGCTCGTAAATGCTCGAGGGTATCAATATGAAAGTATGTGTTAATGAATGAAAGATTGTTGATGTGCCCAAGTGTGGGAACGTATATAATGGCTAAAAGTCGTGTGTGAAAAGTAATTAAAAAGGGTATTGTGAAATGGTGTAAATGAGTTGAGCGATTATGGAAACACCCTATACATGAATTACTGCTTGGTGAGAATTATGGTGCCTTGGGCCCAAATAAAGAAATTGTTGATATAAACTTGTGTTCCTTGAAATGATGATTCTTGTGATGTAATTCTTTGTGGTTCTTGTTATGAATTTAAAATTGTCAGGCAGGGTCGGGTTGCGCGCCGCAACACGAAGTAATATGGATGATGGGTTGTGGTTATAAGGGTGGCCGAGGTAATAAGGATGGAATGTGATCATTATCACTATTGAAATGAAAATCTATGAAACTCTTGAATATGGTGATGTTGAAAGGGGAAAAGGAGAGATTGTGAAACTTGTTGATTTTGGTTGTTTCTTTCCATGTGCATTGATTTATTGGTTCTATTACTGTCTCTTGGTTGTGTATTGTTGATATAAACTTGTGTTCCTTGAAATGATGATTCTTGTGATGTAATTATTTTTGGTTGTTGTTGTGAATTTAAATTGTCAGGCAGGGTCGGGCTGCGCGCCGCAACACGAAGTAATAAGGTTGATGGGTTGTGGTGATAAGGATGGCCGAGGTAATAAGGGTGGCCGAGGTAATAAGGATGGAATATGATCATTATCACTATTGAAATGAAAATCTATGAAATTCTCTGTGAATATGGTGTTGTTGGAAAGGAAAAAGGGGAATATGTGGAACTTGTGATTTTGATTGTTTCTGTTTCAGTGAAACGCTTGCTGATTCTATTACTGTCTCTTATCTTTGCATTGCTGATCTTACTTAGAGTAAAGTTTGTTCATATATACCAGTACAATTCAAATGTACTGACGTCCCTTTTGCCGGGGGTGCTACATTCTTATGATGATTGTAGGTGGTTCCATAGTAGGTAATTCAGCCCACCGACCGTAGTGCCTCCTATCCATTCCTTCAGCTGCACTGGTGAGCCCCACTTCCTCTCGGGGCCATGTGTGGTTCATGCCACCTCCTTTTCAATTTATTGTGTATTGTAAGGTATAGTCGGGGCCTTGTTTCCGGCAGGTAATGTTATGTTCTAGTATTCGTAGAGGCTACGTAGACCAAATGTGGGTAATGTTGTTGTGTATTTTGGGGTAGAAAGCGTACGGTTCGGAATCGTGATCCACGTTGGTAAATTTTGTATGTATTTTGTAAGTATTTTGCATCATATGTTGGGAATGATAAAAAGTAGAAATGAATTCAAGTTGTAAGTTTATGCTTAAGTTATAAATGGATATTTCACATGAATTATGTATATTGAAATCACGGGGTAACGCGTGGGATAGGAAAGGCAAATCAGGTTCGCTTGACTGGGTTCATTCGGTTAGGCGCCGGTATCGTCCCTCGATTTTGGGGCGTGACATTGAGACGTAAGATTCTATTCTTTGATTGTCCTAGTTGGGTACCATGCCACCATGCTATATGAGATTGTGGAAAGGGTGATTCCTTGTGCTTACTCTATCATGTGCAAAGCTCGTTAACTGTTGAATACATCAATATGCAAGGATGTACTACCAAACGAAAGAAATGATAACGAATACAATTGTTCAATGTATCTAAGTGCTAAATGTTGTGTAGTAAATAATGGAAAGGAAATGTGGATAAACTAATTGAGCTATATGTTGATGGCATACAGTATATGACTCACTGTTTGATAAAGATTTCTGTGGCCTTGATTTCATATGGTTACTTGGATTACGAATGAATATCCTTGATGATGAGAATCTTTGTGATTGAATCATTGGTTGATGTTGTTATTAATTACATTGTCGAACATATCAAAGTGCTAAATGTTGTGTAGCAAATGATGAAAGTAAATATGGACTGATTTTATTGAGTTAAATGATTGTGGCAACACCATATATGAATTACTGATTGGTAAGGATCACTGTGCCTTGATTTCACATAGTTATAGGTTGATATGAAATTATGTTCTTCATGATGAAGATCCTTGTGATTTAATTGTTGGTGGTTGTTGCTGTGAAATGTGATTGTACGATGGGATCGGGTTGCGCGCCGCAACACGAAGTAATAAGGGTGGAGAGGTAATAAGGGTGAAATGTGATTGTACGGTTGGATCGGGTTGCGCGACGAAACACGGAGTAATAAGGGTGGAGAGGCAATAAGGGTGAGATGTGACTGTACGGGGGAATCAGGTAGTGCGCCGCAACAGATGAAAAATTGAAATGAGTAACTGTGAAACCTTCATTTGTGATTTTCTTTATTTATGTGTGGTATTTTTTTCGTTTCCCTAACTTTCCTCTATTTATGTACTGTTTGATTCTACTTAGAATGAAGCTTGCTGATACATACTAGTACTATTCAATGGTACTAACGTCCCTTTTGCCGTGGGCGCTACATCTTTTACATGGATGTAGGTGGTTCTATAGTAGGTAGTTCCGATTGCCCATAATGGTGCCTCCTCTTCATCCTTTCAGTAGTTCTGGTGAGCCCCATTTCCTCTCGGGGCCGTGTGTAGTCTATATCATCTTCTTTTGTATATGTTGTGTCTTTAAAGGTATAGACGGGGCCTTGTCGCCGACTAATCTATGTAAACTCCTAGTATTCTTAGAGTGTCCGTAGACACTATGTGGGTTGTATATATATATATATATTTTGGGCAGTAGTTGTATTTACTCGTAATCGTTGACTGAATCGGAAATGTTGCATGTAGCTTGTATCTTTTGGGATTATAAAATGCTAAAATCTTGAACGGAGAAATGAACTTAAGTTTTAAGTCCATGCTTTGATTTAATTTTCTATTTCATATGGAATATTGTATATCATAAACACGGGGTAACACGTTGGGCAGGAAAGGCAATCCAGGTCCGCTTGACCGGGATCATCCGATTAGGCGCCGGTCTCGTCCCTCGATTTTGGGGCGTGACAAACTTGGTATCAGAGCCAATGGTTTTAAAGTTTCCTAGGATGTCTCAGAGCCGTGTCTAGTAGAGCCCTTCTTGTCGGTGTATTGTCGGCCACATCTATAATTAGGGGGCTACATGGACATTTAGGAATTTCACCCTTCTTTGATACTCCAATCGTGCGATAGAGCTTAAGTTAGGGAGTTAATTTTCTCTCCAAAGTTTACTCTCAAAATGAGTAATCGTGATACCATAATCCGCGTGTTTGAAGCCACGAGGAGGGATTGATCCCACCATTGAGTCCAAAGGGATTGCCCAAGGGCTTGTTAGGAGAATGTATTGAGTTGTGGAGGGGTTGGTAGACCCAATCGCTAATAGGGGAGTGCCCTTGTACCAATTGATGTCACTGCACCACCAAATCCTATAGTATATCGGTATGGTACCAATGTACGTTATCGATGTGGAGTCGAGGGGAATCGATTCAGCTATTGCCCTATCAACCTAAAGTCACCAAGTAGGTCACTCCTTAGCACATCAAACGTATTCTTGTTGTATATGAACATCCATATTGAAGAATTTTCATAGGCATGGTCTTAATAAATGTTGAGTCACAAAACATTGAATGCACCTACTCTTTTAACGAGATCCAATATTTCTTGAATCCACTCTACCGCAAATTTTCTTATATGCAATCTTTGATGATATCGAGTTCTATAATCATGTCCTTGAATTGAGTTGTAGCTATAGGATTACCATTTCCAACACGCCTTTCTAAACTCTAACAAGGGACTATACCCGAAGAATTTCTTACCGAATTAATGGATGGACAATTCAAATATTTTCGCAAAAAAATAAAAGGATATTTTCTCTCGACCAATTATTCTTCTCTATTCGAAATCCTAGGCCATTTTTCTTCAAGTTTTTGCATCATCTGAATGTTGACATAGTTTCATAGTGAAGATCTTTCCTTGTGTCATCATCATCTATAGTATGGTAGTGCCCTCGCTCTATCTTTGTTAAGGCTTTCATTTTGGCCTAGTGGTCGGAATCGACAAGATTTTTGTTTCTTTGGCGAGAATCTCCCTCTTTCCCCGACAGGTTATTTTCTGAATTTGGTCTGCTCAATTACTTTTAAACACTTAAAATCTCCATCGAAGCTAGGGACCGTCGAGCCTCCATGTAGCTGGATCGTGCTACATATTCTTTTTGCTCATCTTATTCTTGAAGGTTATTCTTCTTTTTGTTATAAGGAAGACAAGCATTTTCCCTCCTCCTTTGGATTGCATAATACTTGTTTTAAGTGTCGCTATATGTTAATTGCTCCATGTTGCTGCGAATCAAGTTGATCTTTTTGATGTTTGTAGTGGCTCCACTAGCTGTGAAGCTATTGAGTTACTCTTAAAACCTCAAGTTCATTTTTTTATTAGCTACTCTGACATACCCATCCTTCCCCTAGTTGTTGACCCATTCCTCAGTTCCAATCTCAAGGGATGAAGGGACAACATAATTGTGTCCTTGGAATCTAGAAATACAATTTCTTTTATCAATGGTGATCCACCCTAATTCTGTACCAATTCCGCTGAATACAGAAAATGGGATAGATGTAACAATACCTTTATTTTCTAGCTAACTAGTTTTCGGTCCTCTGATGTTATTGCAGTTTTCAGTATTATGACATAACTAAACAAGGATATGGGATTATAGGTGGCGCGGGCAAGTCAATCCATCATCTTACTTTAACTACGAGCCTGCTTCATTCACTATCGGTTATACTATCCCTTCTCAATCATATTCCCTTAGAAGAACTATCCTTAAAGGTTGAACTATGAACCAGAAAGAGTAGCTCTAATTTTAAAATACTTATAGATATCTGCTCAATGGATTAATAAATACCACAAATTACATGGGTTCCCACTTCACTTCGAGTTCATCAATGGTTTTGTAGAAGGGTGTTGTAGAGCTTCATTCTCAAGTAGAGTAGCTAGCCATAGTTGGATTTTTGAATTCTGGAGCTATACATCATGTGACTACATACATATATCTTATTTCAAAATTTTTTTAGCTTCACGTGATCCCTTATATTACCACCCTTCATAGTAGTTGCAATGTAAAGGTCACTTCTATAAGCTCTCTCGCTTTCCTTTCATTTGCCGTGCATCATGTGTTGTATACTCGTAATCACCAATGTGATAGTATCTCAACTTCTCGACTAGAGATCCAACTATATGATCTGATTTAATTAACCTCACTTTTATGTACTCTACAAGCACCCTGCGAGTGGGCAAATTTCCCCTTTACTGCAGACTTCTAATGTCTTCAACTCTGTTTAAGTTTGTTGATTCCAAATGATGCTCTTAGTTGTGCTACCTTACTATCTATTTTCATCTGGTAACTCTCCTTTTGAATATAACTTTATGCCTTATGGCATCAAGGGTCGGGGTATGTTCCTTCTGTTAGGATAAAAAGATATTGCTCGCACTCCTTGTGATATTTTCTACTAAACAATCATCCACCTGCTTTCCTTGTCCATGTGACTAGATAACTAAGGTTACTCTTCTCCGATAAGTGCATCAAGACTTCTCACCCTTTCATAATTATTCATATGGTCACTTCGAGGCCTTATTATATACTAACTCGTAATGATTTTAAGTACTTCTTGACATTGTTGAAGATTTTCTAGGGCTACGAGAGCTTGTCTCATGGGTTCCAAAAGTAATGATTCTCCTTAAATTTCAAGCTTAAATTGCCATGATTTCAAACCAAAGTGTGTCTCATTTTCAAAAGTCTTAAATGGGTCGGATTTTATGAGGTTATGTGGCTTCCTGCTCACTCGGCCTCTAGGATCATTGACAACGTTGTTGTCATGTATGGGGAATTTTTGCTACCTCTACCATTCCACCGCCTTAGGATGGGGGTTAGATTGTTCGAATTATGATAATCCCATAAGTAGATGACTTCTTTTCCATCCTCATGCATTTGTGGCATAGAGTCCTTCTGTCACTTATTGCTTGAAGTGAAATCAAATTCCACGTATTTCATTTGAGGCCTCAATCACACCCATGTTGCAAGAGTCTTACCATTTGAGCTCAACTACTTGCCTTACACTCAGGGACACAACTGGTGTATCACACTTGATCACTTCTTCAGAATCTCAAGGTGATATTAATTACATTGTTGAACGTATAAAAGTGCTAAAGGCTGTGTAACAAATGATAAAAGTAAATACGGACTGATATTATTGAGTTAAATTATTGTGGCAGCACCATATTTGAATTACTGATTGGTAAGGATCATTGTGCCTTCATTTCACATAGTTATTGGTTGATCTGAACTTATGTTCTTCATGATGAAGATCCTTGTGATTTAATTATTTTTGGTTGTTGCTGTGAAATGTGATTGTACGGTGGGATTGGGTTGCGCGTCGCAACACAAAGTAATAAGGGTGAAATGTGATTATACGGTGGGACCGGGTTGCACGACGCAACACAGAGTAATAAGGGTGGAGAGGAAATAAGGGTGAGATGTGACTGTACGGTAGGATCGGGTTGCTCGCCGCAACAGATGAAAAATTGAAATGAGTAACTGTGAAACCTTCATTTGTGATTTTCTGTATTTATGTGTGGTATTTGTTTGGTTTGCCTAACTGTCCTTTACTTGTGTACTGTTTGATTCTACTTAGAATGAAGCTTTTTCATACATACTAGTACTATTCAATGTTACTAACGTCCTTTTTACCGGGGGCGCTACATCTTTTACATGGATGTAGGTGGTTCTATAGCAGGTAGTTCCAACCGCCGATAGTGGTGCCTCCTCTTCATCCTTTGAACAGTTCTGGTGAGCCCCATTTCCTCTCGTGGCCGTGTGTAGTCTATATCATCTTCTTTTGTATATGTTGTGTCTTTAAAGGTATAGTCGGGGCCTTGTCGCCGGCAAATATATGTAAACTCCTAGTATTCTTAGAAGCTCCGTGGATACTATGTGGGTTGTATATATATATATATATATATATTTTGGGCAGTAGTTGTATTTACTCGCAATCGTGGACTGAATCGGAAATGTTGCATGTAGCTTGTATCTTTTGAGATTATCAAATGCTAAAATGTTAAAAGGAGAAATGAACTTAAGTTGTAAGTCCATGCTTTGATTTAATTTGCTATTTCATAAGGAATATTGTATATCATAAACACAGGGTAACGTGTTGGGCAGGAAAGGCAATCCAGGTCCGCTTGACCGGGATCATCCAGTTAAGCGCCAGTCTCGTCCCTCGGTTTTGGGACGTGACAATTGCATCCAATAGCAGCTCAACAAGGAGACTGCAACTTCATCCCCTTCTAGCTATATCAATGACGATAAACTATTTAGAATAATATAAACTAGTATATTCAGAACATATATTTATGATATAAAATAGAAACTAAAAAATTACAAGTTCTTAAAAATAATAAATATTAATCATATTTAGGACTTGATATTAATTTACATATGAATGAAAATAAACTGTTTAAATAATATTTAAAATTTGTGATTGAGTTACATAATAAAATTTAACAAAAGGTAAGTTTCTAAACTAATAAATGTAGATCATGTTAAGATTTTGGATCACTCTAGTGATCTTTCATCCAGTTTGCTCCCATTACTTAATTTTTTCACATTAGTACTTATCTTACATATTTTTACTTTTATTTGGTTCATCTTTTAAGTTTTTATTTTGGCAAATAAGTTTCATATGAGATAAACAGTATTTAAATTCTAGAAGAAAACTTTTTGTTGCTAGAAATTACTATTACTTTTTGTTCTCTTTCCCGGTTGATTGTGTTAACTACTCAGTCGAATGATCGGCAATGGACAATTTGAAAAAAAAAAAAAAAAAAGAAAGCATAAGAAATCAAGAAAAATTAACAACAATTAACAAGTATAAACATTGAATAGAAAAAATAGTCCACCTGGCAGAGTGATAATGATTCAAAAACTTATTTTGAGTGGAGAAATAAAATTCTAAAATAATTGAATAAAATTTAGTGTATAGAGAAAATCTAAAAATAATAGAAAAATATTTAATAATAAGTGAAGATGAACAATCCAAAATTTAAAATAAAAAAGATTATAATCTTTAATACACTTTCAATTTAGATAAGACTACTCTCTTAGTATGTATTTTATAATAAATTAGTTAATATATAAAAACGATATGGAGTCATATGTCGGAAGGAGTGGAAAATGAAAGAAAATATTTAATTACTATTTAGAATACATGTTGTCTTATGTCTCATTCGCATTCCTTTAAGCGCAAAATAATTCAACTTGAAGTTATAATGGTAGAACATAAGTTATTTCAAACTTCTAAATATTAGGCAGAATTAATTAAAATACTATAATTTTGATATCATTCAAAATTATAAATCTCGTTGAAGTCTAAAATGCACAATACCTCTTAATTCTGTCTAGAACACCTTTTTGTTAAATTCTTTAAATTATTATACAACCTTTTTATTTATTATAAAAGAATAAATCGGTATTATGCACATTGGTGTCTCTTAGTTTTTCCTCTTAAATTTATTCTTTAGAATTTAAAAAGGCAGCCCGGTGCACTAAGCTTCCACTATACGCGACGCCCAGGGAAGGGTCAGACCACAAGGGTCTATTGTATGCAGTCTTGTCCTGCATTTCTTCAAGAGATTGTTTCCACTAGAATTTAAAATACATATATTATATAAATAAATGAAAAGTCAGTGAAATAATATACAAATAAAAAAAATTGGTCAAATCTGTCTAGGATTTTGTTTCCAAGAATGATTCTTTTCTATTAAATTATGGGAACTCCAAAGTAATTAGCTCGTCCGAATCTTAAGCTTTTCCTTTTCGTTTTTAGGATTATTTTAGGTTTATGTTTTTTTACCCGTAAAATAGTACAATTGAATTTATACGCGGTCTGTAGAAGAATGAATGAATTTGATTTTGAAATAATAAGATAATTGACGAAATGTGCAATACTTAGCCTTGAGATGTAGACAAAATAATAGTAAGATGGTGGTTCCAGGCACATAAATAACGAAATAGAAAGGTAAGAAGATAAAATTGTATTAAGCTTTTGATAAAGTGTAGTATTAGTTTGTCAGAAAATGCATGTCCTCTACAATGATAGTTGAACTCATTATTTATAGTTACCTCTAGGGAAGGATGTCCTAGGATCATGCCCCTCTTTAATGTCAATTATGAGGGCCATTGATGAAGATATAACGGTGAAAATAAATTTCAAATTTCTTGTAACGGGAAATCATATTTAATGCCATGGAATATTTCCTATTAAATGCTACCGGGCAAGGAGTATTTATTACATCCTAATGAGCGTTACTCTCCCCGGTGTCAAACGGAAACAATTGGCGTCAGTCTTGGAAATTCCCCCCGTCTTAGGTTCCACGTGTCACTTTTTGGATGGTGACGTGGCATAGCATATTTTACCTTATACAGATAGTCCCCCTGCTTTCTTGTGACAAAAAATTATGTTACCAGGAAATTGGTAGAAACATTCTTTTGGCAAGAATTACTATAACTACCTCTAAAGGCTTCTGACGGTTGATTAGATGCACGTCTCTCCGCACATAATGTCCCGAACATGTGCGTCCCATGATTTAGCATAGCTTTTTCCGCTTATCGAGGTAATTTTGGCCATGAATTTAGCCGCCAAAACATTTTCCTATACGCATCAACTTTCTCTCTAATACTGCATAATTTTGCAAGCTTCCCTTATTCGACTTGCATCATGCTCTTCATATTTTCCCCAATTTTCTTCCAACAAAAACCTTTTCCTTCTTAAAGGTAACAGTTCTTTAAGGTATAGGAACAAGGCGGAGGGATCTATTCCTACAACGATGGGATCCATCATCCCTAGAAGTCTTGTTACCACAAAATAATTTTAAGAGAAATGTACTGCTGCTAACAGGCTAACCCTCGTACATGGGCTGTCAGTAGGTGTTCACCCGTAAAACGACAAACCTAAATTTATAGGTGGCTTATAGTCAAGTAAAATTGTTCTGAAGTAATAAGATAATTGAAAAATATGCAATACTTATGTTTACCTTGAAAACGTTATTAACGATTATATTTGATTTGTGGTTCTAAAAAATATGTGGTTTGTTTTAAGACTAGTTTCTTGGTAGTAGACGTCAAGCGTGAATAAGAAACATAAGATTGGAATATATGAGAATAGTGGTGTTCGATGTTATGCTCAATAGCGAGCGGTCGATGAAGGGATAACGATATTGCGGGCCTCGAGGATGGACCTTTATGACGAATAATGAACAATAAATGAAGAACAATAAATGAAGATAATAAATGAGGAACACTAAGGAAGGAGCAATAAATATGAGAGATAATGTTGAACCAGGAGTGCAGAAAATATTCTATTGTATTGAATGTATCGTGCCTTTAAAAAATGACAAGGGTCCCCTTTATATAGGAAGGGGGAATTCCAACATAGTACATGTATAATTATGACAAGATAATGACATTGATACAGCTATTTAATGGCTCAGTATGGACTTGTACTATTCCTACAGATTTGGTTAGCTCCAACCACGTGCCTTTGGGAATTCCCCGCCTTTCCATGACATTCATCGATTTGTACTGCCTCGAGGTCGAACACAGGGAACCTCTGATATGCTCCCTCGAGGGATGCACCTCAGGACCAAGCTTCGAATTTTGTCCCGAGCTTCTCGCTTCCGGGCGTGGAATGCCACAGTGGCCTCAAAATCGGACTCTCTGATTTTGGCCATATACATATAGTCCCCACGTTTGTTAGAATGAAATGACAAGGAATGTTCTTGAATTCATGGCTCTTCGATATCTCCATCATGCCGTCAGTCACGTGAGGTCATCAACTGATGTGACAGAAAGGTTGCATAGAGCACGACTCTCGAAAAGCCCCTGAACCGCTATTTTCCGCCCTTTCAACTTCTCCAATACGCTTAGAAAAACCTCTATAAATATTCCAACCCTTCTTTTTTCAAATGTTCACCCTTTGCAACATCTTCAAATCTCCACTTAGCATCTTCTTCTTTCATCTCTTCGCCACTTTTATTCTTCTTATAATCTGAAATTTTAACATAGTCATGGTCAAAACTTCCAAGACGGTCCCTAAAAAAGAGAAAACTCCTTCTTCTTCACGCTCGTCTAAGAGAAAAATGGCAGTTCCCCCTGGTGTTGAGGAGTGCCTCTCGGACCCTGTGAAACATCATGTGATTTTGAGACTGATAA
The DNA here is from genome assembly GCA_005239505.1 of Nicotiana paniculata. Lineage (NCBI taxonomy): Eukaryota > Viridiplantae > Streptophyta > Magnoliopsida > Solanales > Solanaceae > Nicotiana > Nicotiana paniculata. The sequence goes on along the minus strand of ML324963.1, from coordinate 71,322 downwards.
ATCTTCCTCGGTAGCGGGCCGATGCGAGCCCACGCCTCGATATGTTAGTCCGGTGACTGATATTGAAAAGGCGAAGGTTGATTGTCGTTGGGAGAAGGCGGTGCAAGTGAAGATCCCTCCATCTGAAGGAGATATAGCTATCTATAGAGATGGTCGGTCCATTCCTCAGCAGAGAGAAGATAACAGGAAGAGATTCCCTCATGTCGCAGATAAATTTTGATGTTGGGAAATGCTTCACCAATTTTTCTTTTCCATGAATTCGAGTCCAAGTAACTTCAAATCTGTTATATTTATTAGGAACAAATTTCCGTGGGAGTCTTAATATCCTCCCACTTGATGTTCTTGAGTGCTTTCCTAATTCCGGGGTAGCACACCTTGTTGTGATACTAGAAAACGCGTAGCCAAAACTGTTTTTGGTCCGGAAATCCATTTGTGAGACATCGAAAAATACTATGAAGGGAATGGGCAACGTCTAACAGATGCTACTGATGCTCAGAAGGAGTTGACTGGGAGGCTATCGATCGAGAGCGAAGAAACAATGAGTATGCCCGATGCAAATCTCGGAGGGAGACCCTCGAGGAGATTAACAATAAGGGCTCTGATCTCTTGGAGGAGATAGAGTAGGCTAAGGTGGACGAGATTGGTGTTAAGTTCCTCCTTTCTACCGACAATGGAGCCGATACTGAAAATGGAGGGAAGGAAACTGACAAGGATGCTAGTCTCGAGGGGTTTGATGAAGGAAAATTCACCGAGGGGAAAAGGCGAAGTCCCCGATTGTAACGGTAGACTAGGTCTTTTTTTGGTAAAAGTCTCCCTGTGGGAGTGTTGTAAATGCAACTTTATACCATCACTTATATAAAGATATCTTTCCTCTTGTTTTTGCATAAATTTTCATTTTGCCTTTGTCTTTGCTTTTGTGGTTTGAATTTTGATGCTTTCCATTGAGGTCTTATAAGCTTGTGTTTGCCTCGTCGAGGTCATATGATTAGTCCCCAAGCGAGATGACCTCGGCCTTCATATCGAGGGTATGCCATTTCAGGGGGGTCTTATAAGTTTTATTTTATGGCCTTGGTCCCGAATATCTGGGTTATGGCTTTTTAAGGTCTTGTAAATTTGGGCATGCCTCGTTGAGGTCTTACAGATTCGATGTCGCCTCAGTGAGGTCTTACGAGCTTGAAGTTTCCTCGAGGGCTTACGATCTTGAAGTTGCCTCGAGGTCTTACGAGCTTGAAGTTGCCTCGAGGTCTTATGAGCTTAAAGTTGCCTCGGGGTCTTTCAAGCTTGAAGTTGCCTCAAGGTCTTACGAGCTTGAAGTTGCCTCGTTGAGGTCTTACAAATTAACCCTTAGTCTCTTTAGATTGGTTCGATTCGACCTCTAATATGGCTGTAGTTTTCCCTCATTTTGGCTAAAGACTTTTTAAGTCATACCTTCGCATGTTTTGTGCTCGTCCGACTCTTCGATGGCTCGAATAAGAGCCTCGACTATAAGTCGATATGCGCCGATAATTGAGTACCTTCTGAGGTTTTCTCAAAGGCTGACATTTCGAAGCCTTTTTGTGAAGGCTGATTGTTTCGAAGCCTTTTCATTGTTCGAAGCTGATGTTTCGAAACTTCTTTAAATTCATTCACCACTGGCACATACTCAAGTGTAAGTGCCTCAGCATCAGTGTCTGTAACCTGGACCAAATGATAGACACGTCCCTTGTTAATCATCTTTGTGGCCTTAAGATAAGAAATAAGCCTATCTTTCGGCACCATATTACCCCCTTCCACTCAACCTCACAGTTCTAGTTCGGCAGTCGACCTTAGCAAAACATGAATAAAGACAATACATCCCCATAATTACAATAAAATCAACCATCCCCAATTCAATGGGATGGACACGGTGTCCCGACCACGTACTATGACAACACAACCCTTATACACCCATGCGACCACAATAGACTCGCCAACCTAAGTAGATATAGAGAACGACTCATGAAGTCATTCCGATTCTATCGCAAATTTCATAGAAACATAAGGGGTAACATAAGAAAAGGTGGAACCGGGATAAATAAAAGCATATAAATCATGAGATTGTATAGTCAATATACATGTAACGACATTTGGATAAGCCTCTGCAGTCTAGCGACCACTCATAGCATAGAAACAACTGGGTCCTCCTGAACTCTGCGCAGAACCCTCAGCTGCATCATGCCTTGCTGGTGTTGGAGTTCCTCGACCTGGAGTGAGTGCTGAAGATGTAACATCTACGGAACTAGATGGCTATGTTAGGCCCCTACCGGCACCCTAGCGGGATGAACGACACTCCCTCTGAATATTGATGTGCCGGTGAATTTTGACACATTTAATACCAATTGCTTAGATTTTAGCTCGTCTTAAATGCAATTGTCTTTTATACTTATGTAATTTTGATGTTTTGCAGTGCATGAAGCTTGAGGATCCAAAAACATGGAAATAAAATCAAAAAGCCAAAAAAGGACAAGAATAGGCAAAATGCAACCGCAGAGTTAAAAATGCGGACCGCAGAGCCAACATACGGACCGCATAATGCGCAGGGGAACCGCAGAGTCCAACAGTCAGTTTGGCCAAATCCAGGTGCAGAAATGCGGTCCATTATGCGACCGAATAATATGTTTGTAGCTGCATAATGGATTGCCAGCCTCCTATAGAAGTGGCTGAGAGCAGAATTGCGATGACACTATGCGGCCGCATATCAACAATGCGGACCGCATAACTTGAATGCGGAAACTTCCTGGAATCTAGGGTTTCGAAGATGCGGTTTACTTGAAGAGAATGCGGACTACATATCTGTTATGCGACAGAAATGCAGTCCCATGTTTGACCTGGAAGGGCATTTTTGTCCGAAATTGGCCACGAGTTTTAGCCCACTATAAATAGATTTATTGGGATTTTGTGGGGTCATTTTGTCTGGAAAAAGAGCTACAATCCAATCTTTGAATAGTCCCATCTTTTGGAAGCTTTGAAGTGAAGAATCTTGAACTTTTGTAAGCATTTATGACATTTAATATTCTCTTGTTTTTTGTATTTTAGCATGTGTGGCTAGTTTTAAATACTAAGGTTGTGGACCCTAAATGAGTGTAATGTCAATGGGTGTTTAACATTGAATATATGTATAATGGTTGGTTGATATTTATTTACTTCTCAGTCTTTATTTATTTTTAGTGGTTGCAAACATTAACAAGCGCCATTATATTATTTCTCTACTTGGAAAAGTGAGTTAGGGTTTGGTAGGAGTAAATATCAAAGACTCAAGGTTTTAAACCTTGTTTAATGGAATCGCTTAGGAATAAGTGGATTTTATTTGGTTGGTGTGATAGGTGATAATTGCCGATTATGATGATGATGAGAATCCCTTTGCGGACATTGAGGAATATCTTGATTATACCAACGCTATCCTTCCTCCACGGGTTGAAGCTGCTACATTCAAAGTAGAACACGAGTTAATCCTAATGCTTAAAGCAGAAGGATTATTCAGAAACTCTACGGATGATGATCCAGTGAAACACCTTAGGAACTTCTAGGGTGTGTGTTCCATGCAAAAGCAAGACAATGTAATAGATGACGCCTTGAGATTGCGAGTATTCAAATACTCATTGACTGGAGAAGCGAGAAAGTGGATTCAAAATCTACCTCCTCAATATATCACTTCTTGTCCCGAGCTTGTATGTGCCTTCTTGTCCAAGTGGTTCCCTCAGAGCAAGAAGTCTGAGCTTAGAAATAAAATCTTCTTCTTCAATCAAATACCAAGAGAACACTTACATGAAGTGTGGGACCAATTCAAGTTATACTTAGTGAGGTCACCAAACCATGGTTTTCCGGATGCTATTCTGATGGAGAAGTTCTTCATGGGTTTGGATCCATTGTCCCAGTCCATAGAAAAAACGGAGCAGACGGATCTTTCATGGATAAATCATTCACCCGGATTACACAAATTCTGGATAAAATGGCCAAACACAATCAAGCATGGCATTCCGAAGATGCTAGTGGTGGAATTTCATAGGGTACTCCCTCTCTTACCAACATGATCAAAGAAAATCAAGAGAGAGGCCAATTGATTGCCGGTATTGCCACCAACATTGATGTGTTGATAAAGATGTTCACGGAGAGTCAAACGAATAAGGTAAATGTTGTGGAAGACATGCAACCAACGGGAAATCAAGAGTTTGAAGAAGCCAACTATGTTCATAATTCTCAAGTAGGGTATCACCAACAAAATCAATGGAGGCCAAACCCGCAAGGCCAAGGCCAAAAAAATTGGTGTAATGACCAAGGTGTCGAGTCAGGGTAATATGAACAACAACAATAGTAATTATGCCAACCGGAGCTCCAACCCCTGTGTTCCACCGAAGGGACCATATTACAAGGAGGGTCCTTCAAATGAATCCAATTTAGAAGGGATGCTTGAGAAGATCTTGCAAAATCAAGAGAGACGTGATGCTACAGTGAAGAACATGTCCGAAATCGTGGGGTCACGTACCGCCTCTATACAAAAGCTTGAGATGAAAATGCGAGAGTTGTCAGGAGAACAAAATCCCAAGCTAAAAGGTACTCTTTCAAGTGATACAATTGTCAACCCAAAGGGGAATGTGAGCGGTTCATCTTCTCATTGCATGGCTATTATGACTAGAAGCGGGAAGGTCCTTCAAGATGAGAGTGAGCAAGTAGTTGAGATAGATGATCTTGAGCAAGAAGTTGAGGCACAAGTTTAAGTGCCGGTGGTTGTTGAAAGTGAGAAGCCCTCCCAAGAGGTTAAAATCCAAAAAACAAAGCATGAGGAGGTTAAGGAAAAGGTGAAGGAGACCCCAAAAGCTCCTCCACGTATTCCTAGACCTAATCCTCCATTCCCTCAAAGGCTTGCAAGAGGCGTAGATGATGGCATTTTCGAGAAGTTCTATGATATTTTGAAGCAATTGTCGGTAAACATTCATTTCTTGGAGGCTTTCAAAGAGATGTCGGGATTTGCCAAATACTTAAAAGACTTGATGACCAAGAAGAGATCGACCAAGAATGAAGTGGTGAGTATGACTCACCGGGTTAGTGCTATTATTGCCACGACAACCGTTGAGAAGAAGGAAGACCCGGGAGCATTCACCATTCCATGTACTATCAGGTTGAGAGATTTTGCAAGGGCACTTTGTGATAATGATGCTAGCATAAATTTGATGCCTTTTCCTATTTACAAGCAAGCGGGATTGGGGTTTCCAAGACCTACAAGTACGAGATTTCAAATGGCCGACTGTTCATTTAAGAGCCTCGTGGGCATTGTTGATGATGTCTTAGTGAAAGTCGGAAAGTTCCTTCTCCCGCCCGACTTTGTTATCCTTGATTGTGCGGTTGACAAGGAAATTCCTATCATATTGGGAACACCATACCTTTCCACGGGAAGAGCTTTAATGGACTCAGAACGAAATGAAATCAAATTTTGAGTGAATGATGAGGAAGTCACTTTCCAAGCTAGTGATGGTTTGAAGTTGCCGAATGCATATGATAGGATCTTGGTAATAGATGTTGTTGATGAGGTCGAGGATGCTATTGACATGAAGATGGAGTAGGAGTGCCTTGGTGAGGCCTTGGCGGCAATCTTGGTAAATTTTGATGGAGAAGACATGGAGGGGTACGTAGAAGTCGTGAATGCACTGGAAGGACGTGGGTCCTACTCTTTTGTGCGAAGAAGCTCTCTGTTCACTTTGAAAATAGAGCCACTCCTTCCACAAAGCCTTCCATCATTGTGCCACCACAGCTTGAGCTCAAGCCACTTTCATCACATTTGAGGTACAATTTCTTGGATCTGATGATACTTTACCCGTAATCATTTCCTCTTTGTTGGATGATGTGCAGGTAGGAAAATTGTCGAATGTCTTGGGGGAACACCGACAAGCGATTAGATGGACAATAGCGGACATACGAGGGATTCCTGCAGAAATTTGTGAGCATAAAATCCAATTGGAGGACGGAAGCAAGCCGAGTGTTGAAAATCGAAGGAGATTGAATCCATCGATGCAAGAGGTGGTCAAGAAAGAGATAATCAAGTGGTTGGATGTCGGGTTGCCTACCCCATCACGGATAGTTCGTGGGTGAGTCCGGTTCAATGTGTACCAAAGAAGGGAGGCATGACAGTAATTCACAATGAAAAGAATGAGCTTATCCCTACACGAATGGTCACCGGGTGGAGAGTATAAATGGACCATCGGAAGCTCAACAATGCCACGTGCAAAGATCATTTTCTTATGCCTTTTATTTATCAAATGCTTGATCGGCTAGCGGGAAGATCATTCTAGTGCTTCCTTGATGGGTATTCCGGCTACAACCAAATCAACATAGCATTGGAGGACCAAGAAAAGACAACATTCACTTGCCCGTGTGGAACTTTTGTCTTTAGCCGGATGCCATTTGGTTTATGCAACGCTCTGGCTACATTTCAAAGATGCATGATGTCCATCTTCTCAGACATGGTGGAGGATTTCCTAGAGGTTTTTGTGGATGACTTTTCGGTGGTAGGTGATTCTTTTGAGCATTGTCTTGAAAATCTTAGACAAGTTCTCAGGAGATGTGAGGAGACCAACCTTGTGCTTAACTGGCAGAAATGCCACTTCATGCTGGACGAAGGCATTGTATTAGGGCACAAAATTTCAATACATGGCATAGAGGTTGATCGAGAAAAAGTTGAAATCATCTCCAAATTTCCTCCACAATCATCGGTAAAAGGTTTCCGAAGCTTTTTAGGGCATGCCGGATTTTTCGGTGTTTTATCAAGGACTTCTCCAAAATTGAAAATCCTATGTGCAAGCCCCTTGAAAAAGACGCCAAGATTGTGTTTGATGAAAAGTTCCTTAAGGAATTTGAGGAGCTAAAAGAGAAGCTCACTATGGCACCCATTTTTGACACACCGGATTGGTCTATTTCATTCGAGACCATGTGTGATGCTAGTGGTGTAGCTATTGGAGCAGTTATTGGTCAAAGACATAAAAAGGTTCTTCATCCCATTTATTATGCAAGCAAGACACTCAGTAGTGCGAAAGTGAACTATACTGTGACAGAGCAAGAGCTTCTTGCCATTGTATATGCTTTTGAAAAGTTCCGAGCTTATTTGTTGGGGTCTAGGGTGGTGGTCTACACCGATCATGCTACTCTTCGCTATCTCATGGAAAAGAAAGATGCCAAACCCAGGTTAATCTGGTGAGTCCTCTTACTGCAAGAATTTGACTTTGAGATCAAGGACCAAAAGGGCACAGAAAACCAAGTGGCAGATCATCTCTACTAGTGAGCGATATTGATGCAGGACGGTAGGGTGATTGCCTACGCTTGTGGAAGTTGGCATGGCTATTGCGATGGTGGATGCGATATTGGAAATTGATTTGAGTTTTAGATGGTTTGGGTCATATAAGCTGATGAAGGATTTAGTTGAATCCCACCACAAGATGGTGGCAGTCATACTGTGTGGGCATAGTCTTGTTTGTCTTGATCCTTGGCTTTGAGCCAAGTGGGGGAGTTTGTTATTGATAAGTTGATTACACGATTGTGTGTGGTATTGGTTTCAGTTCGAGGTATATTGGTAAATCAGTTATGACCTACATGTATGGGATCTGGGAATGTCACGAGTAATGGAAATTTTTTTGATATAGTTTGTAGTGCACTTGTTTGGGTAATTGGGTTCTATTGAATGATTTAGTGGAGATTGTAAAAGGTGTAATGTGTGCAGTGTATGAAATTGCTCGTGGTTTCAAGTGAGTGGATTACTTTCTTAGTATGTTAGTGTGCAACGGGTCAGGTCGATTCTGTATAATTGGTCAGTGTGATTGAGATTTACGTTAGAGGATGTCAAGACTTGTGGTATTCTACATATCGGTATCAGGAAGGTGAAGGCAATGGTTTTAGATTCGCAGAAGTCTCTTCAGGATAAGTTTTTCTAATGTGGTGCATTTGGGGATAATTGAGGGAGTATTCAGTCGCTTATGAGCCTTAGACGGTATGGTTTTTTGCTTGGGTCACGTGTGGTGATCGGGGTTGCAAATTTGTGGTATTACGGCAGGAAGAAGTATCAATTTGAAGGTAAGTCAGAACAAACCTGGGTAAATAGGGCGACTTGTGTCACGACCCCAAATCCAGGCCAGTCGTGATGGCGCCTATCATGGAACTAGGACAGCCAAAACTTCACTCAAATCATAATGAACTTCCCTTTTACCTCCTACTATACCGATTATCCACAAAGTTTTCCTTAAACATTTGAAAAAGAATCAAAACTATACTGAATAATAAATACAACCCCTGAGAAACCGGAGTCACTGGTCATGAGCATCTACATAAATATACAACTCAACAAAAATAAATTCTATAATATTAAATAAGACAGGGAGCAGGACTGCGGACGCATGCATCAACCTTGCAAACCTCTGAGGATCTCTGGAACAGATATACAGCTCACCCTGCCCTAACACATAAATCTGCACACAAGGTGCAGGGAGTAATGTGAGTACGCCAACTCAGTAGCAATGAAAATAAATCAGGTGTGAGCAGCAAGAAACACATAAAATCAATGCTATCAAGTCAAAATATACACATCCTTACTTTCCAGTAGGTATAACATAGATATACATAATCATCACGTCTTAAAAATCAACTTCATAAAAAGTCCTTTAAAGAATGCACATTTCTAACAACTTTAAAACAACGGATTTTATATGAAAATGAATGCAGAGAAATCATAGTAGCCCCTCGGGCAAAAAGATGTTTCATAATCAGCCCCTCGGGCATGCCTCTCAATCCCTCAGCACCTCACAATAACTCAGCACCTCACAGTCACTCATGCCTCCCAATCACTCGTCACTCGCACTCGGTGCGCTCAATGTGGGTGTGTACAGACTCCGGTGGGGCTCCTTTAGCCCAAGAGCTAATATCAAGCCACCTCGTGGCGTATCATATCCTTACAATCACTCTTGGCCCTCGTCCACACTCAGTGGAATCACTCGAAAAGCCCCTCGGGCGAAGTGGTAACACAGGGTACTCGACCCGAAAACATCATTTTAATGCTCATGTAGTGTAAATTAGGCTGAGTTTCAAATAAAACAGTATGCACAATGATGCTGAGTAAAATCATCAACAATTAGTGAGGAAAACAACAGTAAAACGCCCTCAAAGGGTCTAAACAGATCGACACGAGGCCCCAAACATGGCTTATAGCCCAAATATTTCACAAATCATTAGAACATAATTTAACATAAGATTTTGAGTAAATATGCAACTCATTAGTCGCCGCGGAGAGGACCTAGTCCAATCCAAAAATCAGTACGCCCCACATATTCGTCATTCGACATGTGCGTCATTCCAAATTCAGTGAGAAAATAGTGCAGTCCGGGGTTCCATACCCTCAGGACAAGATTTATAACCATTACTTACCTCTACCGGGCCACAACACTACTCCGCTATGCTTTTTCCCCTCAAATTGGCTCCGGATTGCTCCGAATCTAGCCAAAACCAGTAAACATTATCAATATATGCTCAAGGAACACAACCCAATCGAAATTTATCAATTTATACAAAAATTTCGAAATTCGGCCAAACCCGAGCCCCAAGACCACATATCGGAATTCTATAATTTTTACATCACAAGAATCCTTATCCTCCCACGAGACTGTACATACCAAGAACACTAAAATCGGACCACAATTGCCCACTCAAATCCTCAAAAGTAAAATCACATTCCCATGAACTGTTATTCCCCAATTTGGTTAAATTTCCAGAATTTTTGTGGTTTAATCACTTAAGAATTGACATAGAAACGTGTTATGAAGTTGAAATTCTTACCTCCATATGATTTCCCTTGATTCCCCTTCAATTCTCTTTCAAAAGATCTCAAGTCCGCATGCAACAACGGAGGAAATGACAACAAAATTCACACTTCCGGCCTTTTAATGATTCTGCCCAGCTAAAATAATTTCTTCACTGCGATCGAAAACTTTGGCACGCGATCGCAAAGAACAACTTGCTGCCCATAAATTTACCTTACGCGATCGCAGACAACCTCACGCGATCGCAAACATCTTTACGCGATCACGTAGAAGGAAACTAGAACCTTACACCAACAGCAATCTGCCCAGATTTCAAGCCAAAAGTTGGTCCGTTAACCATCCGAAACACACCCGAGGCCCTCGAGACCTCAACTAAACATACCAAAATATCCCACAACATCATTCAAACTTAGTCGAGCCTTCAAAACACCAAAAATAACATGAAAACACAAAATTTACATCAAATTCAAGCCTAAGAACTTTGAAACTTCCAAATTTCGCCAACTACGTCGAAACCAACCAAAACACCTCCGATTAACCTTAAATTTTGCAGACATATCCAAAATGACATTATGAAATTGTTCCAACTTCCGGAATTCCATTCCGACCCTGATAGCCTATTTTCCACTCCCGACCGAAAATCGCCAAAACCTAACTTTCGCCAATTCAAGCCTAATTCTACACCGGAAATCATAAAAATATTCTGAACGCACTCCTAAGTCCCAAATCAACTAACGAACCTATCCGATCCATAAAATCCGCATTATGAGGTCGTTCACAAAAAGCCAAATCTCAGTTGACTTTCTCAACTATTAGGCTACCTTGAGAGACTAATTGCCTCAATGCTCACCATGACCACTCTGAACCCAAACCAACCGACCCAACACACATAAATTAAGTTGAACCACATAAAATGAAGCAGAAACGGGGGAAGCGGGGCTAAATTCTCGGAACGACCGGCCGGGTCATTACAACTTGGTATAGGTCGAATCGACATGATAAAGGATACAATTAGTTCTTCGGGTGTTTCTTAGAAATTCTCTTGGATTTTTGGTGGTGTAGGTAGTTTGGTTGTGATAGAAGAGTTCAGTCCTGATGGTTTGGTGTTGTGCAAATGGGATTTCGGATAGTTCCTGGTGGTTTCTACCGCGGTTAAGGGTGCATATTTTCTTATGGCGTGTATTGAATTTGTTTCTGAAGGGGATCCAATGGAAGCTCTTGTCTAGATGGCACGTAGTTTCTTGTGGCTTAGAAGGGACGATGGATTTCCCGTATTTTTCCTAGGTTGGCATGGCGTGTGCGATACGTTGGGTGGAGTTAAGATTTGCGTATGTGAGGTCACGATTCGGTTCTGGAAGGAAGGTCATAAATTCTTAGGCAGCATGGGCAGTTTCAGATGACTAGGTAGATGATATCACTAATGCGTGCAACTTGATGAGGGTATATATTTCAGAAAGAGCAATGTGTTTGAATTAAGGGTACTTCATTGGTATGGCGGCGCCCTATTGTTGGATCGACTGTTCATATTCAAGGTTTCCTGGTGAACGGAAGATTTATAGGGGTATTCCCCGTTGAATGAATGAGTATTTGGGATATGTTATGTATTCAAGTGGTGGAGTTGTGATTAGATATAGCAATCCGTACGTTTCCTAGACTTCGAGAATGAGAGTTCTCATAAACATCATATTGTGTAGTAATGGACTGTGGAGATACAAGCTGAGCTAGCCGGATGTTAGTATGTACCATGATTCTGTCATTATGAACTTTTCGGTAAGTTGTATATCTGCTGTGGGTGATCAAAGTTAATTTAGGGTCACTGGTAGGCTAATATGGTTGCGTGTTCTGCACCGGGTCGGAATTGTTGTCTCGGAGTTCCTATTATTGAGAAAGGTACCATTCGATTGTGATTGATTTGTTCATGTTCCGGAGTGATCTATAAGTGACCCTTCGGTGTTGCAAGGAGTGGTTATTATTGGTTATATGCACATATGGTGCGGTTCTAATCGGGCTTTATAGCTAGATTTGAGTAAGCTAAGTAATTGGGTGTTGCGGGATTGAGGCGTGTTGGTTATATACCTTCTATTTTGGGTTGAATGGTATCGTTCGGTTTTCCCCCGTGGTTATGGCAATGCACTTTGAGTACTTGATGTCGAATTTCGAATGGTTATTAATTTTTGGGCAATGTGTCTTGAAATATTCCAAGTGGACCAGCGGTTGGATTAGATCGCACAGTGTAGCGGAGTTATGTAGGGATATGACCCTTGGTATCGGATTCATGAGTTTTTTATTTTTATGGTGTGTGCCAGGATGTTAGTATGATATGGTGATGGTAATTTTTAATGGCAGGAGAGTCCTCTTGTGTGGATCTTTTATATAATTTGATTTCATTGGGGAGTTGCTGGTAAGTGCACGAGTTGCGCAGGTTTTGGCTTCGAATTGTATCGAGGTGTCATGTCTTCAGGGCGGTTGTGATGGATGAGAGGAGGTCATTGGAAGTAGAATGAATATTTTCGGAATTTTCTACAGCATAGTTGGAAGGATAAATATCGGGAGTCGGCTTCGAAATCTGCTATAATTCCTGTTGGGAAGGGGGAGTTACATGTCTTACTGATCGGATGAATGGTTGTTAGTTCTACGTGCTTGTTTCATCATTGGCAGTATATGGAAGTGTTAGAGCAAGGTATTTCTTGATAAGATGTGGTGTACCGGTATTGGGTTGTTCTGAGCAGTTATTGTGGTTAAAGAGTTATTGATATGAGCGTTTGATTCATGCGGTGTATTATGTGATTTCATCTGGGGTGCGTATATGTCTTGATTCAGCATGTTCACGCTTGTTGAGTTTATAGTTATGGAAATTTTGATCTTACATATCATTTCAGAAGTGGGAATTTGGTTCTAAGGCTATGGGCCAGGATTTGGATTTTGAAATTTCAGTGGTATTGTGCTATTGGACCTATATGGGATAGGGTGACGTGGGATCACCCCCGGGTATGTGCATGGTAAGATGCATAACAGTTTGATAGTGTTGGAGAACAACTATTGGAACGTTCGAGGACGAACGTATGTTTAAGTGGGGGAGGATATAACGACCCGGCCGGTCGTTCTGAGAATTTAGCCTCGTTTCACCCGTTTCTGCTTCATTTTATGTGGTGTGTGTTGGGTCAGTTGTTTCGGGTTTAGAGTGGTCATGGTGAGCATTGAGGAAATTAGTCTCTCAAGGTAGCCTAATAGTTGAGGAAGTCAACTGAGAGTTGACTTATTGGTGAACGACCTCGAAATGCCGATTTTATGGCTCGGATAGGTTCGTTAGGTGATTTGTGACTTAGGAGTGTGTTCAGAATATTTTTGTGGTGTCCGGTGTATAATTAGGCTTGAATTTGCGAAAGTTAGTTTTTGGCGATTTCCAGTCGGAAGTGGAAAATAGGCTATCGGGGTCGGAATGGAATTCCAGAAGTTCGGACAGGTTCGTAATGTCATTTTGGATATGTATGCAAAATTTCAGGTCAATCGGAGGTGTTTTGGTTGGTTTCGGCATAGTTGGCGAAATTTGGAAGTTTCAAAGTTCATAAGGCTTGAATTTGATGTAATTTTGGTGTTTTCGCGTTGTTTTTGGTGTTTCGAAGGCTCGACTAAGTTTGAATGATGTTATGGGGTGTGTTGGTAGGTTTGATTGAGGTCCCGAGGACCTCGAGTGTGTTTCGGGTGGTTAACGGACCAATTCTTGGAATTAAACTTGGCAGATGTTTCTGGTTTTTGTTGCAGAGGATTTTTTTATCGCGTTCGCGGGTGGGATGCCGCGTTCACGAAGAGTAGTTTGGGGAGCTGAGATTTTATTCATCGCGTTCCCGAAGAGGAGGACGCGAATGCGGAGGTCTGAGTGAAGTAGTCATCGCGTTCTCTTTCAAGGGCACGGTTCGCGAAGAAGTATGGGGGTGGGCACCCCAGAGGTATTGGTCTATACGTTCGCGTGGATAGGTACGCGTTCACGATGGGCAAGTCGGGTAAAAAATCGCGTTCATGATGCTGTTGACGCATTCACGTAGGGTTAATAGAAGAGGGAGCCAGTTTGTGCTTCGCGAATGCGGTCCTAGTGATGTGTTCGCGACGAAGAAAAATGAGCTGGGCAGAAAGTTTTTAAGTTCTAATCGGGGGTTTTTGGCCATAACTCAATATTCCATTAGAGAGCTCGAGAGAAGGAGGATTTGGACGAGATTTTCAGTGGGATTCTTGTGGTAAGTGTTCTTCAATCATTTTTGGTTTAATTTCATGAATTTGTCTTGATTTTCACCATGGAATTTGAGGAATTAAGTAGAGAATTTGGGAAAAATGGGAGGAAAGATTTGGAAATTTCTTTTGGTAATTTTAGTGGGCAATTATGGTCCGATTTTGATGTTCTTGGTATGTACGGACTCGTGGGAGGATAAGGGTTCTTGTGATGTAATTTTTATCGGATTCCGAGATGTGGGCCCGAGGCTCAGGTTTGGCCGAATTTCGAGATTCTTGTATAAATTGATAATTTTCGATTGGGTTGTGTTCCTTGAGTATATGATAATGATGTTGAACTGGTTTTGGCTAGATTCGGAGCAATCGAGAGCCAATTTGAGGGGCAATAGCATAGCGGACTAGTGTTGTGGCCCGGTCGAGGTAAGTAATGGTTATAAATCTTGTTATGAGGGTATGGAACCCCTAACTGCATATTTTCTCACTAATTTTGGAATGGCGCACATGTCGGATGACGAGTATGTGGTGCGTACTGATTTTTGGATTGGACTAGGTCCTCTCCGCGGCAACTAATGAGTTGCACATTTACTCGAAACCTTATGTTAAATTATGTTCTAAAGGTTTGTGAAATATTTGGGCTATAAGCCGTGTTTGGGGCCTCGTGCCGATCTGTTTAGACCCTTTTACTGCTGTTTTCGTCACTAATTTTTGATGATTTTACTCAGCATCATTGTGCATACTGTTTTATTTGAAACTCATCCTGATTTACACTACATGAGCATTAAAACTATGTTTTCGGGTCGAGTACCCTGTTTTACTAATTCGCCTGAGGGGCTTTTCGAGTGGATCCACCGAGTGTGGCCGAAGGCCAAGAGTGATGGTGAGGTGTTGAGTGATATTAGCGCTTGGGATGAAGGAGTCCCTCCGGAGTCTGTACACACCCCCAGTGAGCGCACCGAGTGCGAGTGACGAGTGATTGGGATGCATGAGTGACTGTGAGGTGCTGAGTGATTGTGAGGTGCTGTGGGATTGAGAGGCATGCCCGAGGGGCTGATTATGAAACATGTTTTTGCCCGATGGGATACTATGATTTTTCTACATTAATTTGCATAACAAATACTTTGTTTTAAAGTTGTTAAAAATGTGCATTCTTTAAAGGACTTTTTATTAAGTTGATTTTTAAGACATGATGATTTCGTATATCTATGTTTTACTATTGGAAAGTAAAGCTGTGTATATTCTGACTTGATGGCATTGATCTTTGCGTGTTTCCTTGCTACTTAGACTTGACTTATTCTCATTACTACTGAGTTGGCGTACTCACATTACTCTCTGCACCTTGTGTGCAGATTTATGTGTTAGGGCAGGGTGAGCTGTCTATCTGTTCCAGAGATCCTCGGAGGTTTGCGAGGTGGCTGCATGTGTCCGCAATCCTGCTCCCTCTCTTGTTTAATATTATAGAATTTATTTTCGTTGAGTTGTATATTTATGTTGATGCTCATGACCAGTGACTCCGGGTTCTTGGGGGTTGTATTTATTATTCAGTATAATTTTGACTGTTTTTATAATTGTTTAAAGGAAACTTTTATGGGAAATCAATATAGTAAAGAGGTAAATAGGAGTTTATTATGATTTGAGTGAAGATCTGGCTGGCCTAGTTCCATGATAGGCGCCATCACGACTGGCCTAGATTTGGGGTCGTGGCATATTTTCTTATTATACATGTTTTAGTGAGAGAATAAAACCTATGAAGGAGATTTTGTTAAACTAGTTGTTTAAAATCGACAACTAAATGAATATCATTTTATGATCGCACAAAATCGGTAGACTTGGTCGGTAAAAAACGGATGACAAAAATATCTGATTCAACAGTAACCATGGCAATCCTGGAATAGCCAACTTCACAATTTTGGCATGACAACCAAAAATAGCATAATAGGACTACAATTAGTCCATGCCAAAAATAATATCAATGTCTACCGTACTGAGCAACAATAAATAGGCTCTGGCCTGAAAATAAGTAAATGTTTTATTCTGGTTATCTCATGACGGCCCTTCTGGCCCATTTTCCCATGATGTTATGATAAGAAAGATATGTTATGTTGGTACTCTATTTAGTAAGTCACCGGGTGCCCGTCGCGACCCTGCGATTTGGGTTATGATAAAATTGGTATCAGAGCAGTTCTGTCCTAGGGAGTCAACAAGCCGTGTCTAGTAGAGTCTTGCTTATGGGTGTGTTGTGCACCACACTTATAAGGAGGAGGCTACATGGCATTTATTAATTTTAGCGATTCTTGAAATTCTTTGTGAATCTTATGTATTTTTATGTCAGATTCGTGGTTGTAGATGTTATATATGTGTTTTGACGACCTTAGCAAGTTTGTATGATATTTTTACACTTGTGTGGATTGTCACGACCCAAATTCCCAGACGGGTCGTGATGGCGCCCAACAACAGGGTTAGGCAAGCCAACATGAATTACACCAATTGTTACCCTTCCCATTTGATTAATTATTCCAACGTTTACCAGTTTTAAACATTTATTAACATTATAATAGCCTGTGACATAAAAATAAACCGTCTGATACATGAGCCAAAAGATAAGCATATGTATAAATATACAGCCCAAAACCCAAAATATACGCCAAGTGTGTGACAGGAACTAGTGTCACGAGTATCACGGGAACCTATTTGAATATACAAGGATAACGTATATATACACAACCCCATGATAACGTCAGGAAGAGCAGCTCACCGAGAAGTCGAATCAGCCCAAGTCAATATCTAACACCAGCATGATAATCAGATGTACCAGCCTCCTGACCTGTACAGTCAAGTACAGAAGAAGAAGAAGAAGAAGTGCAGCATGAGTACATAATAAATATGTACCCAGTGAGTATCCCACCCAAACTCGAAAGAGTAGTGACGAGAGGTCGACTAGGTACTCACTAAGGTCTAGCAATATAATATATGACGAAATATGGCTAAAGAAATAATCATGAGAAACAGTGAGCAACAAGTACATACCAAGTAACGAAATCCGGTTAATAACTGAAAAGGGACAACAAAGTACCAAAATCTTCTCTTAACCAATACCTGACACTCCAATTTTTATTAAGTGACTCAAAACTCAAGTGATCGTACACATACCAGGACAAGACAATCGGCCGGAGTCATACGGGTGGTCATAGGGACTGAGGTCATAAGCTAACCCACGATCGCAAATCATACTTGCGACTCGCGTGCTGACTCGATATAATAAGCTAACCCACGATCGCGCATCATCCCTATGACTCGCGTGCTGACTCGATATAATAAGCTAACCCACGATCGCGCATCATCCATGCGACTCGTGTGCTGACTCAATAATAATAATAAGCTGACCCACAACCGCGCATCATACCTGCGACTCGTGCGCTGACTCGATATCAAGTGTGTATATATATAAGTACATGTGTGTGTACCAACTCAATAGTGAACTCCACAAGACTGTGCCAATACCACGGATAGCCAACTGGGATCTAAATCATAATGTTTCATGTTTCCGTATCACCTCAACAATAATTTCAACTCTTAACACATAAAAGGTACAAATAAGCCACATAGTGGCATGCTCGTGAGTCCTAAAGCTACCCGACATAGCAATATAGTCGCCACATACGGACTCTCGTCACTTGGTACGTACCCGGCCCCCACAACATGTATACATAGCAAATAAGGATCCTATGGGGACATTTCCCCCTTACAAGGTTGGAAAGAGACTCACCTCGTGACGAAACCACCCCTCGGATCAAGGATGCGCTCGACTCTCCGAAATCTACCCTCGATGGCTCGCAACTAGCCAAATATAGTTTAATGACATCAATGCATGCTCAAAGCAGGGAAATTATTCTAATTTACCCAAAATTCGACATTCTTGAGAAATTTCAAAAATCCAAACCCGGGTCCACATGCTCGGATTCCGAAAATTCTCGAAGGGATCACTCACCCGAAGCCTAAGGATCATAATTACGTCACTTTTCTGGAATGCAGGGCTAACATCGGGTGGTTTATCAAATTCTTAAGAGCCCTAACTTGTACTACCCAATTCTTGATTTTTTTTTTATGTTTTAGCAATTAATTCTAGTTGAATTCCATGTAAAGATTTAGGAAAATAGAGAGGAATTACTCTCCTTAGCACTATATAGGTCATGGGGGGTGTTGCTCAAGCTTGGAGGCCCTCTAATGGAGTTTGTGTATGAGAAAAATGAAGAAAATCCC
The DNA here is from genome assembly GCA_005239505.1 of Nicotiana paniculata. Taxonomy (NCBI): domain Eukaryota; kingdom Viridiplantae; phylum Streptophyta; class Magnoliopsida; order Solanales; family Solanaceae; genus Nicotiana; species Nicotiana paniculata. The sequence continues at coordinate 53,032 of ML324963.1, read as the reverse complement.
GTTTTTTAACATTTAAAGGGGTCTGCCTACAGGGGTTTCCGCACCTGCGACCCACGGACCGCACCAGCGAGGAAATAACCGCACATGCGGAAAATGGCGAGGGGGCTGGGCATGGCACCAGCGGAAGGTTTTCTGCACCAGCGGACCGGCCCCTAAGGAAAGGGTTCCGCACCTGCGAAGGCTGGGGGACCCCTGGGTGATCGCACCCGCGATGCTGGGGACCGTAGAAGCGGTTCCGCACCTGCGACTGGGCAACCGCACCTGCGGTCACACCAGAACAGGTGCACCAGCAGCTATGGTTTGCTGGTTTTTAGCCCCGTTACGTTCCCGGAAGGCACCTGGGCCCACCCGAGCCCTAGTCAAAATATACCAACGAGTCCCAAATCATAATACAGACTCGCTAGAGCCTTCGGAACACCCAAAACAACGCTAAAACTCGAAATCACTCCCCCAAACCCCAAGAACCAAGCTTAGGAACTTTAAATTTTCTAGACTTCGCTCACAACGCGCCGAACCGACCTATACAACTCGGAATGACCTAAAATTTTGCAGGCAAGTTATAATTAACATAACAGAACTATCCCTAGTCTTGGAATTCAATTTGGACCTCGATAAGACAAAAACACGTCCCAAACAAAAATATGAACTTAAAGAACTTCTTATTTCAATATTGGGCGCCGAAATGCCCCTGGGTCATCAGAAACCCAATCCGAACATACGCCCAAGTCCGAAATCATCAGATGAAGCTACCGGAATCGATGAAACTCGATTCCGAGGTTGTTTACCCAAAATGTTGACCGAAGTAAAACCTGGCCTTAAATGCCAACCTTCTGAAACCCGGACCACCAGTCCCCGCAAGTCATAAATCATAAAAATGCCGCTGTAGGAAGTTTCATTTAGGGGAACGAGGTCCGATAACGCAAAATGACCGGTCGGGTCGTTACACGGATATTTGGTGTTGAGCCCAAGTGATGGAGTGAGTTTCTGACTTATTTTGGATTGTTTGGTCATGTTTCATAGTTGCTAGTGTTGGGCAGATGTTGTAGGTCTCGTAAATGCGAGTTCCTTTTTTGTATTTGCAGATCTAATATTTTCGAGGTGGGTATCGCGTTTTTGAGGTGGGCTGGGGGATACAACATTCGCTTTACAAACTATGGATCGCATTGGTGTTTGGGGCTCCTGGGCAGGGACGACCGCATTTGTGATCAATGATTGCTTTTCTGGAAGGGGAAGACTTCTCAAATGAGAATTTTGGGTTGCATTTACGACATGCCCTAAGTTCAATAGGCATTTGCTAAAATCGCCTCCCACCAAGTTTAGGGCTAGAAATGTGATAAATGAGATTATGTCCCTAAATCCCAGATATACGCTCAAATGTAGAAGTTGCATTTGCATCCATGGGTTTGCGACAATTGGCATGCAAATGCGGAGGCTGAGTAGCCCAGGCAATGCCGCAAATGCAACTAACACATCGCAAATTTGATATGTGCCTTCATCGCAAATGCGATCAAGTGACCACAAATGTGGTCTCTACTGCTCAGGCTCCCCTTTGCAATTTCGAGGCCGGCTTCGCAAATGGGAAGCATGCCACTCCCATCCCACCTTCGTAATGCGGCATATCCATCATAAATGTGGTTACCGCAAATGCTTTATTGTGTTGATCTAAAGTAGAATAGTCCATTACTAAATAAAGGTAACTAAAGGAAATAAAACAAAATTATTTCCAAAGAGCAAGCAATTTACAATTTTTAATACTAAACTAAAATAAAATAAAAATTCATAAAAAGGGAAAATATGCTACTTTCTTTATACATCCTAAACTAAAGTTAAGTAAATCTAATAATATTATTCCTAAACTAGCACAAAGTAAATATTCTACCTTTAATGTAGATCCTATTCTAGAATAAACATAAATATATTATAATATCTCTGAATGTATTTTAATAGTATATTGCAAAAAAAATTGATTATATTATATTTAATCCTAATGTAATTGTTAAAATTCACACACCATTGTTTCATGGCCCTATAAAAGGTGAAGTTCCTCCATTATCATAACATCACAAACAACCTAAACATGGAGAGAAATATAGCCTCTTTTCTTCTTGGATTTCTATTATTTTCTTACTTCATGGTTATAATTCAATCAAAAATTCCATACCCTCCTTGTGAGCCATGCACCTGTGTTGGAAATCAGTGCAAACTGCCCGGGGAGTCAACTCAATATGAGTGGCCGGAGTTGATAGGAATTGAGATTATGAAAGCCAAAGTCATCGTAGAAAGCACAAATTCAAATGTTACTGGAGTTGTACTTACAGTAGATTGTATTGTTACACAGGACGTGTGTTGCAATCGTGTGTGGCTATGCCCAGATGAACATGGTAATGTAAAAGTCAAGCCAAAGGTTGGGTCATAGAGGAATTTGAGCTAATTTTAGATTGGAATTACCATTCCCAATCCTGAAAAATGTTATGTAAAAGTCTTTTCGTTACGAATAATATCACATGGATCTGATTTTGTTCTAAATAAGATTTATGAATAAAGAAGAAACGAACAGAAAAAGATCTAATAGCAATATATTTCTAGATAATATATAACACCAGAAGGAGGAAAAAAGTAGTTTATTGGTATTTTCGTTACATAATTCAATACTTTAACCCTATGCGATATATTTCCAGATGACTTATTAATTGATGATTCAACTCATTTAATTCTCTGCAACATTCTTTTGTGATCATGGATACATGCATATAACATGCGATATATGAATATAAGAGCAAATGTTTGTTGAATTGCAATTCTTTGTGTGAATTTCTTTATCAAAGGATCGATCACTTATAGCAGGTTAAAGTGAAATCAAGGATTTTATAGAAACATCAACCCTTAGGGTCAAGGCTATTAAAGAGCTATTTTGTAACGTGTAAGTAATTATACCTTTTTCCATGCTGCGCTTAAATATATTACTTAAAATAGCATATCTAGATAATACAAAGAGAATTCAAATTGAATCTAGTAAATGAAAATAGGGTGGAGTAACCTTTCACTAAAAAGGGGTTATTTAATCTAAAGGAACACCTAGTGTTTGATAGAAAGCTCAAGTGAGTTCAAGACATGTTCATGATTCATAATTATAAGTTTAAATGTGTCGCATTTTGAATTAGATTGAAGGTGCTAGAAAGTCCGGTGATTTGAGATAGAAATTAAGGAAAAATCCCGATTCGAGGTATGTATGGCTAACTTTAACCTTTGTATAATCCTCTTGTTGGGTCCGAGTATACGGTATGTGTACCTTGTTTGGAAATATTTAAATTGATTGTTCAAACGTGTTGAGATGTAAGATTCTATTCTTTGATTGTCCTAGTTGATTGTCATGCTACCGTGCTATATCAGGTTGTGAAAAGTGTTTTGATGTGCCTATTTCATTCTGTGCAAAGCTCATAAATGATAAAGGGTATCGATATAGAAGGATGTGTAATGAATGAAAGATTAATTAGTTCAATTACTGTCTCTTAATTGTGTACTGTATGATTGTACTTGGGATAAAGTTTGTTTATACATACGAGTACTATTCCACAATACTAACGTCCCTTTTGCCGGGGGAGCTACATCTTTTATATTGATGTAGGTCGGTCCATAGCAGGTAGCTCATCTCGCCGTTAGTGGTGCTTTCTCCTCATCCTCTTTCAGCTGTACTGGGGAGCCCCACTTCCTCTCGGGGCTATGTGTAGTTCATGTCATCCCCTTTTGATTATATTGTGTATTGTAAGGTATAGTCGGGGCCTTGTTGCCGGAAAGTATTGTATAAACTCTTAGTACTCTTAGAGGCTACATAGACACTGTGTGGGTGTATATGTATATTTTGGGCAGTGGTTGTATTTGCTCGTAATCGTTGTCCGTATAGTGATGTGTTGTATCTATTATGTATGTTTTGGGAAATCTTGTATAATAATGTAAAATAAGGAAAAATCGGATTTATTGTGGTAATCACTCACTTCTAAGCTTATCTCACTGTTTCACATAAATAATGGATGATATAAACACGGGGAAGCGCGTTGGGTAAGAAAAGCAAATCAGGTTCGCTTGGCTGGGATCACCCGGTTGAGTGCCGGTCGCGTCCCTCGATTTTGGGGCGTGACATATTTTAACATACATGGAAAATGATTAAATACTAACAAAGTGCTAGCAATTTAGTCTACAATGGAAAAGAAAAAAATTGTTCTTAACCCCATCTTTATGAACTATCCTACCCATGTTTTATTTTAACAAAAAACTGGAAATTAGGGTTAATGAGGCAGAAGCGTACCTCTTAGAGTGAAGAAATTTGTGTTCTACTTGATTAGTTCCAAGCTTGAGTGATGAAGGAAGACCAATTTGATGAAGTTGGGACTTTCTCTCTCTAGGACCCACCCTTTCCTCTCTCTAATATCTCAGAAAAAGGTTAAAAATGAAGGGGAGGGGTATTTTAATGAACTGGGGTTGGGTTTTAAAAATTCAGAAACATAGGGCCCTACTCAAGAATGCGGTCAGGAATTCTATCGCATTCCTGACATGCGGTCCGCAGATCCGACCGCATAATGGCCCTCAAGATGGGCCAAAATCCAAAACACACTGCCCATGTATGCGACCATGGTGCGGTCCGCATACACGTTATGCGATCGCATATTGGACCGCATAGTTGCCCTCAAATGGGGTAGTGATCTGCCCATGTATGCGACCATTATGCAGTCCGCATACACGTTATGCGATCGCATAGTGCGTCGCATAACACCTACTTTCTGGAAAATTTTACTCATTAAGTCTCGAGGTACTTTTTACTTAATTTAGGTCTTCAAAAATTTCCACAATAAAAACAACTCGGGGACTCATTCAGGCATTATTTTTAAACAAGAAAGTTTTACGGGTATTTACATCCCCCCCCCCCTAAAAATCATTCGTCCTCGAATGAGGGTTTTGGATATCATTTAGTTTTGAAAGAATGATATGCAAAATTCCAGATTTTCACTAACTTCAATTTTTCAGAAAATTTTTGCCAGAGTTCCCTTTGTAATTAGTCCTATCTACCTGTCAGAGAGCCCCCGAAACACATTTCCAACCACCATTACACAATTTTAATCACCCAATAACTCACACATAACATTGCCACCTAAAAAATTTACAAATATTCAATAATTTTATCAACTACACATAGTTCTTTCTTCTTATACCACAAATTTGCACATGATTCGCACCTTTGCACATAACTTGGTCGTTTTAATGAGTCCCATATAACCCAATCATCTCAATACACTATATTCGTCTCAATTAGTCATTGCCAATCTACTCTACCATTAATCACTTGCCTAACACATACGTTCCACAACACTTTCACTTACCTCACGGGTTGCACACTACACAAATAGAATACAGGTTCCGTTTTAGCACACATTGGGAAATTACAACAATAAGGCAATTAGGGGAAGATGGGGTGCTTTCGCACAAAACCGAATATAAAATATAATTTGCTTAGAGATGACAGTTCTGACAACACTACTAGACTTATTCAAACAAATGGGGATATCTTTCTTTCATCTCATTTTCCGCTTCCCACGTGGCTTCCTAAATGTGCTGACTTCGCCATAATACTTTAACCGAACCAATTTCTTTGTTCCTCAATATACGGACTTGTCTATCAAGAATAGAAACTGGAACCTCTTCATACGATAATTCTTCATTAACCTCAATAGTTTCAACTGGAACGATGGCTGATGGATCTCCAACCACTTTCTTCAACATGGACACGTGGAACATCGGGTGCACTAATGAAAATTCAGGGGGTAATTCAAACCTATAAGCCACTCGGCATATCCTTTGAGCAATCCGATATGGCCCGACATAACTTGGGCTCAATTTCCTTTTCTTCCCAAACCGCATCACTTCCTTCATGGGAGATACCTTCAAGAATACCTAATCATCAACTTTGAATTCCAATTCTCTTCGACGAACGTCCGCATAGGATTTTTGGCGGCTCTGAGCGATTTTCATCCTCTCCCGAATGACTCTGACTTTTTCCAATGCCTGGTGCATAAGATATGGCCCTAACAATTCTTTTTTGCCAACCTCGAACCACCCAATCAGAGATATACACCTCCTTCCGTACAATGCATCAAATGGGGCCATCTGAATACTAGCGTGAAAGCTGTTATTGTAAGAAAATTCGATAAGCGGTAAATGATCATCCCAACTACCATTGAATTCCAACACACAAGCCCGTAAAATATCTTCAAGCGTCTGAATAGTCCGCTCTGCCTGACCATCAGTCTGCGGATGGAAAACTGTGCTGAGATTTACCTGAGTACCCAAACCTTGCTGAAATTTCCTCCAAAAATTAGCCGTGAACTGGGCTCCTCGGTTTGAGATAATAGAAACTGGAGTACCATGAAGCCTGACTATTTCCTTGGTATAAAACTGAGCGTATTGTTCTGTAGTATCGGCGGACTTGAGCGGCAAGAAGTGAGCTGATTTCATTAGTCGATCCACTATCACCCAAATCGAGTCTAACTTACGCTGAGTGCGAGGTAACCCTACCACCAAATCCATGTTGATCATTTCCCATTTCCACATTGGAATTTCCATAAGCTGTGTTAACCCACTTGGCCTCTGCTGCTGGGCCTTCACCTGCTGACAATTCGGACATTTAGATACAAAGTCTGACATACCTCTTTTCATTTAGAACCTGGGTGCATGGATTACCTGGAATTGTGAGCTTCCGCCATCACCCTATCCCCAAGATTATTCTACTCAAAAACACATAACCTTCCCTGACACCGTAAAACACCATCATCGCTCCCGAGTGAAAATGCCGAAATCTTGCTATTCAAAACTGCCTCCTTCAACTGCGCCAATGGTAGATCAATAAACTGTTCTCCTTGACTTCCGCTACAAGTGATGATTCCGCCCCATTATGCACCATGAATTTCTCCTCGACTGAGGTTGGGAAACAAACCCCTAGACTAGCCAATTGACAAACCTCCCGAGGCAACGACCTCTGATCTTCTTCCAAATGAGCCAGACTACCCATAGACTTTCGACTAAGAGTGTCGGGCACTACATTTGCTTTCCCGTGGATGGTACAAAATGTTCATATCATAATCCTTAAGCAATTCTAACCTTCGCCGCTGCCTTAAATTCAACTCCTTCTGCTTGAACAAATATTGGAGACTCTTGTGGTCTGAGAACACGTCCACATGGACCCTATACTAATAATGCCGCCAGATTTTTAATGCAAACACAACTGCCGCGAGTTCTAAATCATGCGTCGGATAATTCTTCTCGTGATTCTTGGTTTGCCTGGAAGCATAGGCTATAACCTTCCCGTGTTGCATCAACACACATCCCAAACCAACCCCGGAAGCATCACAATGAACCACAAATCCCTCTGTGCATTCTGGCAAAGTTAACACCGGTGCCGAAGTCAATCATGATTTCAATTCCTGAAAGCTCTTTTCACAAGTGTCGGACCATTGGAACTTAGTTGCCTTCTACGTCAATTTAGTCAATGGGGAGACGAGGGTAGAGAACCCCTCCACAAACCTCCGATAATACCCGGCTAGATCCAAGAAACTGCGAATCTTTGTCGGGGTCGTTGGTCTAGGCCAATCCTTCACCGCTGTGATCTTCTGGGATCAACCTTAATCCCTTCTGTGGAAACAACGTGACCCAAAAATGTGACTGACTCCAACAAAAATTCACATTTTGAAAACTTGGCATACAATTGGTGCTGATGAAGAGTCTGCAGAACTGCCCTAAGGTGATTAGCATGATCCACCCGACTGCGTGAGTAGACAAGGATGTCACCAATAAAAATAATCACGAAGGAGTCAAGAAACGGTTTGAAAACCCGATTCATAAGATCCATGAAAGCCGCTGGAGCATTGGTCAGTCCGAAGGACATTACCAAAAATTCAAAATGGCCATAACGAGTTCTGAAGGCGGTCTTAGGAATATCCTGCTCTCTGATCTTCAAATGGTGATACCCCAACCGTAAATCAATTTTGGAGAAGAACCTCGCACCTTGCAATTGGTCGAACAAATCGTCTATCCAAGGCAATGGATACTTGTTTTTTATAGTGACCTTGTTAAGATGCCGATAATTAATTCACATCTGAAGCGACCCATCCTTCTTCCTTACGAAAAGAACTGGAGCGCCCTACAACGACACACTCGGCCAAATGAACCCCTTCTCTAATAAGTCTTTCAACTGCTCATTTAACTCCCTCAACTCTGCTGGCGCCATTTTGTATCGTGGAATAGATATTGGTTGCGTATCTGGCAATACATCAATCCCAAAATAGATCCCTCTATCTTTCGGAATCCCTGGAAGCTCTTCCGAAAACACTTCAAGACACTCATTCACGACTGGGACGGACTCGGGGGCAGACACTTCTGAAATGGTGTCCGCAACCCGGACCAAATGATAAATACACCCCCTTTTAATCATCTTCAAGGACTTAAGGTAGGAAATAAACCTACCCTTTGGCACCACACCATTCCCTTTCCACTCAATAACTGACTCATTAGGAAACTCTAGCCTCATAATTCTGGTTCGGCAGTCGAGTTTAGCAAAGCACGAGTAAAGCCAATCCATCCCCATGATAACATCGAAATCTACAATCCCTAGTTCGATAAGATTGGCCGTGGTATGTCAACCAAACACCGTGACAACAAAATTCCTATAGACTCGTGCGGCTGTAATGGAATCAACAACCGGAGTCGACACATAGAACGTCTCATGAAGTTGTTCGGGTTCTATCCCAAAACATGAAGCAATAAATGGGGTAACATAGGACAAGGAGGACCCCCGATCAATAAGAGCATAACAATCAAGGGCTTGAACAGCCAGAATACCTGTAACAACATTTGGAGAAGCCTCCGCACTCTGGCGACTACTCAAAGCATAGAACCGGCTGGGTACACCTCTACCACGAGCTCCACCTCTAACTGCACCATGCCTTGCTTGAGCTGGAGGACGTACTGAAGATGCGGTGACTGAATAACCAGATGGCTGAGCACAATCAATACATATGCCCTGACTGGGCGCACGACAATCTCGCTGAATATGACCTCTCACCCCACACCCGTAGCATACCGGGATATCCAGGTAACAAGGCTCGGTATGGAACCTCCCACAATTAGGGCACATAGCCCTCGTCTTCTGCTGGAACCTCCCTGCTGGACGACCGGACTGATGGGGTCTCCTACTGTCTGGTCCTGGTCCCGAGCGACTGCTCTGCTGATAACGGTGCACTTATGGCGGTGCACTGTATGAGGACTGAGCATAAGACTGGGATGGCCCTGATGGTCCTCTCCCCTGAACTGGTCTACCTCCTCCAACTGAACTCCCCAACTGGCCCGCTGTCCAGGCCCTGCTGATACTCTCCCTCTTCGACCTTATCTTCAATTTTCTAGCCTCCGTGGTCTGGGCAAATCCCACTATCTTACCATAATTCATGTCTGAGTGCAAGGAAGATGTAGTAGCTTCATTCACAACCAAGGGACTGAGGCCCTGAACAAACCGTCGAACTGTGGCATCCATAGTGGATACTAACCGAGGAGCGTACTTGGACAACCTCACGAACTCCATGTGGTACTCCCACACACTCATATTACCCTTCTTGAGAGCCTCAAACTCCGTAGCACGGACTGCCATGGTCTCGGTAGGCAAGCAGTGATCCATGAAAGCATCAACGAACTTATCCCATCTTTCCGGAGGACTTGCCTCCCCACGAGAATCCTCCCACACCTTGAACCAGGAATACGCTGCTCCCCTCAACCTGGAAGATGCTAACTCAACCCCCTCTGTCTCTGTATCCTTCATAACCCAAAGCGTCTTGTACATTTAATCTATAATGTCATGTGGATCGACCTCTTGATCAATACCAGAGAACTCTGGAGGGGCCAACCGCAGAAACTGATTGACTCTGGAATCGGCGGAATCTCCCTGTCCGGTAGAGGACGCACAAGTAACATGATATCTTTGGGCTTGAGCGGACACTAACTGGGTCAACATATGAATAGCTCCCCTGAGGTCCCCATCGGAAGCACCGGGACCTGGAGCTGGAACTGAAGAAGGATCAGGAATATCGGCGGGACGGATTGTAGCACCCTCCGCAGCAGCAGGAATAGGAACACTCTGATCTAGAACAGAAAGGCCATATGGATTCAAGGGTTAGTTTGGGATGGGCGTTGATGCAACATTGGAAGGTTATAGCCTATGCTTCCAGGAAACTCAAGAATCAAGAGAAGAATTATCCGACGCATGATTTAGAACTCGCGGAAGTTGTGTTTGCATTAAAAATCTGGCGGCATTATTTGTATAGGGTCCATGCGGACGTGTTCTCAGACCACAAGAGTCTCCAATATTTTTTTCAAGAAGAAGGAGTTGAATTTAAGGCAGCGACGATGGTAAGAATTTCTTAAGAATTATGTTATGAACATTTTGTACCATCCAGGGAAGGCAAATATGGTGGTCGACGCTCTCGGTCGGAAGTCTATGGGTAGTTTGGCTCATTTTAAAGTAGATCAGAGGCCTTTAGCTCGGGAGATTTATCAATTGGCCAGTCTGGGGGTCTGTCTCTCGACCTTAGACAAGGGAAATATTATGGTGCATAATGGGGCAGAATCATCACTTGTAGCGGAAGTCAAGGAAAAGCAGTGTATGGATCTAGCATTGGCGTAGTTGAAGGAGGCAATTTTGAACAACAAGATTTCATCATTTTCACTCGGTAGCGATGATGGTGTTTTACGGTGCTAGGGAAGGCTATGTGTTCCAGATGTGGATAATCTTCGGGAGAGGGTAACGGTGGAGGCTCACAATTCTAGGTATTCCGTGCACCCAGGTTCTACAAAAATGTATCATGATCTCCGGGAAGTTTATTGGTGGATCAGTATGAAGAGAGGTGTGGAGAATGAAGAGAGGTGTGGCAGACTTTGTATCTAAATGTCCGAATTGTCAGCACGTGAAGGCCGAGCATCAGAGGCCCGGTGGGTTAACTCAGCTTATGGAAATTCCAATATGGAAATGGGAAATGATCAACAAAGATTTAGTGGTAGGGTTACCTCACACTCAGCGCAAGTTCGACTCGATTTGGGTGATAGTGGATCGACTTACGAAATCAGCTCACTTCTTGCCAATCAAGTCAACCGATACTGCAGAACAGTACGCTCAGTTGTATATCAAGGAAATAGTCAAGATTCATGGTAATCCAGTTTCTATTATCTCAGATCGAGGATCCCATTTCACGGCTAATTATTTGAGGAAATTTCAGCAAGGTTTGGGTACTCAGGTAAATGTTAGCATGACTTTCCATCCGCAGACTGGTGGTCAGGCAGAGCAGACTATTCAGACGCTTGAAGATATATTACGGGCTTGTGTGTTGGACTTGAAGGGTAGTTGGGATGATCATTTACCGCTTATCAAATTTTCTTAAAATAACAGCTTTCACGCTAGTATTCAGATGGCCCCATTTGAGGCATTGTACGGAAGAAGGTGTAGATCTCCGATTGGGTGGTTCGAGGTTGGGGAAGCAGAATTGTTAGGGCCAGATCTTGTGCACCAGGCTTTGGAAAAAGTCAAAGTCATTCAGGAGAGGATTAAAACTGCTCAGAGTCGTCAAAAAATGCTATGCGGATGTTTGTCGAAGAGAATTAGAATTCCAAGTAGATAATTGGGTATTCTTGAAGGTAACTACCATGAAGGGACTGATGCAGTTTGGGAAGAAAGGGAAATTGATCCAAAGGATAGGATAATTGGCTTATAGGTTGGAATTACCCCCTGAATTTTTGTTAGTGCACCCGGTGTTCCATGTGTCTATGTTGAAGAAAGTGGCTGGAGATCCATGAGCCATCGTGCTAGTTGAGACTATTGAGGTTAATGAAGAATTATCGTATGAAGAGGTTCCGGTTTCTATTCTTGATAGACAAGTCTGTTTATTGAGGAACAAAGAAATTGCTTTAGTTAAAGTGTTTTGGCGAAGTCAGCACGTTGAGGAAGCCACGTGGGAAGAGGAAAATAAAATGAAAGAAAAATATCCCCATTTGTTTGAATAAGTCTAGTAGTGATCGTGTGAACTGTCATCTCTAAGAAAAAAATATATTTTATGTTCAGTTTTGTGCAAAAGCACCCCATTATCCCCTAATTGCTCTACTATTGTAAGTTCTAAAGTTGTGCCATAATTCTGTATGTTGTGACTAATTGAGTAATGTGCAACCCCGTGGAGTAAATGAAATTATATGAAACTAATGTGATGGTTAAATGATTAATGGAAGGGTAGATTGGTAATGATTAATTGAAGTGTGTATGACATGTTGAAGGAATTGAATTATATGGGAAGGCCATGAAGTAACTAGTTATGTGTGAAATTGGTTAAGAAACATGTGTTTCGGGGGCTCTTTGACAGGTAGATAGGCCTTATTATAGAGGAAATTCTGGCGAAATTTCCAGAAAATATCGGAGTTAGAAAAAATTTGGGGTTCGCATATTGTGTTTTCAAAACCAAATGATTGTCCGGTCCTCATTTGAGGACGAATTATTTTAAGAGGGGGAGGATGTAAAGACCCGTAAAATTTATTGTTTAAAATAATACCCGAATAACCCACCAAGTTGTTATAACTGTAGAAATTCTTAAAACAGACGTATTTTTTAGTAAAAAGTACCCCGGAATTTGAAAGATGAATTTTCCAGAAATTTGGGCGTTATGAGACGCACTATACGATTGCATAACGTGTATGCAGACCACTTAATGGTCGCATACATGGGAAGAATCACTGCCAATTTGAGGACAACTATGCGGTCTAAAATGCGATCGCATGTTGGTTCTGCGGACCGCATGGTTGTCGCATTCTTGCCCATTTATATTGGTGAGGGAGGTTATGCGACGCACTATGTGATCGCATAACGTGCATGCGGACCGCATAGTGGTCGCATACCTGCACAGTGTGTTTTAAATGTTATCCCGTCATGAGGGCCATTATGCGGTCGATTTTGCGGACCGCATGTGATGAATGCAATTGTATTCCTGATCGCATTCCGGTGTCAGGCTCCTATTTTTCTAATTTGAAAAACCAACCCCCAGTTCATTAAAACACCCCTCCCCTTCATTTTTAACTGATTTATGAGCAAAATAGAGAGAAGGGAGAGAGGGTTCTTGAGAGGGTAAGTTCTTCTTCCTCAAAATTGATTCTTCAAAGTCGCTCAAGCCCGGAATCTATCGAGTTAGTGTTATCTTCTTCACTAAAAGAGATAAGTCTTCACCTCATTTTCCCGAAGTTCTCAGATTTTAATTAAGAATAAAACACATAGGATGGTTCTTGAAAATGGAGGTCGAACCCATGTATGCATGTGAGAAAAACATCCTAATCTAGCAAATAGGGAAGAGGGTTGGGGTAAAATTCACAATGAAGGGGTGATAATTTAATGAGGTCACCTAGCGTTCGATAAAATCCTTAAAAGAGTTTGAATTGTATGCATGATTTCCTATTCTGAGTTGAATATGTTTATTTGAGAACTAGATTGACGGTACTAGTCAGCTCGGTGATTTGAGAGTAAAAGTTAAAAAGGAATTTCGACCCAAGGTATGTTGGCTAACTTTAATCTTCGTAAAGTCACCTTGTTGGTGCCGGAATAGTCGCTACGTGTTAATTGTCTGAGTATGTGCAAATTGGGTGTTCTAAATATATTGAGGCATGATGCCCTACTAGGTACTACCTCAAATTCTTGAAATGGGAATATGCTGCAGGTGCTACGTCATATATAAAAGCAGCTTCCAATTTTAGGCAGATTTCAAAACTTGACTTAGAATTCAGTCTGACTGTGTAGCTGAGATTCATGTATTTTGCTATTCGGAATTGTGAATAGGTGATTTACTTGTGAATGTTTTGCCATGTGTAAGGTTGGTTAAGTACCCTAATATGCCGGTATGAAATATTGGTAACAAACCGAAGTACGTGAATATGACTAAGTGCCAAGAGCTCTGAAATGATATGATAAACATGAATTGTGGTTGATTCAGTCATACTACACTGATTGTGGAAATGTCTTATTTGACTCGTTGTCTTGGGCAAGATCTGTTGTGACTTGAAAGCGTATGGGTGATTGGTTGTACTGAGATTGTGTCCTTATGATGAAATTCTCAATGATTGAATTGTAAATTGGAAATGTTGACCTGAAATGTGATTGTCTTGTGGGATCGAGTTGCATGCCGAAACACGAAGAAATAAGGGTGGGTGAGGTAATAAGGGTGGCCGAGGTAATAAGGATGGAATGTGATCACGTTGAAATGAAGAATCTATGAAAATCTTGAATATGGTGTTGTTGGAAAGGAAAAATGGGAAATGTGTGGAACTTGTGATTTTGATTGTATCTGTTTCTGAGCAATGCTTGTTGATTCTATTAGTGTCTCTTATCTGTGCATTACTGATCTTACTTAGAGTAAAGTTTGTTCATACATACTAATACTATTCCACAGTACTAACGTCCCTATTGCCGGAGGTGCTACATTCTCTTCTATGAATGTAGGTGGTTCTACAGCAGGTAATTCAGTCTACCGGCAGTACTGCTCCTCTCCACTCCGCAGTTGAATTGGTGAGCCCAACTTCCTCTCGGGGCCATGTGTGGTTCATGTCACCTTCTTTTGGGTCTATTTTGTATTGTAAGGTATAGCCGGAGCCTTGTTTCCGGCAAGTACTGTATGAAATCCTATCACTCGTAGAGGCTCCATAGACCTAACGTGGGTATTGTACATATGTATTTTGGGTAGTGACAATCGTGGTCCACGTAGTAGAAGTATGTATGTTGTATGTATCTTGCAAGTATTTAGTATCATATTGCTAATGATAAGAGGTAGAAATGAATTTAACTTGGAGATATATGTTAGGTCTCAAATTGTTAAATCTAGTACTATTATTCCTAAACTAACAACAAATTAAATGTTTTACCTTTAATGTAGATCCTATTCTAGAGTAAACATAAATATATTATAATATCTCTGAATGTATTTTAATAGTATATTGCAAAAAATTGATTATATTATATATAATCCTAATGTAATTGTTAAAATTCGCTCACCATTGTTTCATGGACCTATAAAAGGTGAAGTTCTTCCATTATCATAACATCTCAAACAACCTAAACATGGAGAGAAATATAGTCTCTTTTCTTCTTGGCTTTCTATTTTCTTCTCACTTCATGGTTATAATTCAATCAAAAACTCCATACCCTCCTTGTGAGCCATGCACCTATGTTGGCAATCAGTGCAAACTGCCCGGGGATTAAACTCAATATGAGTGGCCGGAGTTGATGGGAGTTGAGATCATGAAAGCCAAAGCCATCGTAGAAAGCACAAATTCAAATATTACCGGCGTTGTACTTACAATAGATTGTATTGTTACACATGACGTGTGTTGCAATCGTGTGTGGCTTTGCCCGGATGAACATGGTAATGTAAAAGCCAAGACAAAGGTTGTGTCATAGAGGAATTTGATCTCATTTTAGATTGGAATTACCATTCTCAATCCTGAAAAATATTGTGTAAAAGTCTTTTTTTTTTCGAATAATATCACATGGATGTGATTTTGTTCTAAATAAGATTTATGAAGAAACAAGAAATGATAAGAAAAATATCTAATATCAATCGAAGCTTAAATATATGACATACATAATATTAACACTATCATTAAGCCATAGTCTAGAACGTTCAGGATATTAAGAAAAAATTATACAATTATAAAATATAAAAGATATAGCTTCAAATTCTTTCATAAAATTAAAGAAAAATATAAAATAAAACCAGTATAAAGAGACACAAATTAGCAATATTTTCACTTGGGTAGAGAAATTTATTATCACCTAATGAGACCGTAGAATCCCATTCTTCATATCTATAACACCAGAAAGAGGAAAAGAGTAGTTTATTGCTATTTTCGTTAGATAATTCAATACTTTAACCCTATGCGATTTATTTCCAGACCACTTATTAATTAATGATTCAACTCATTTAATTCTCTGCAGCATTCTTTTGTGATCATGGATAAATGCATATAACACGCTATATATGAATATAAGAGCAAAGGTTTGTTGAATCGTAATTCTTTGTGTGAATTTCTTTATCGAAGGATCGAGAACATATAGAAGATTAAAGTGAAATAAAGGTTTTTATAGCAACATCAACCCTCGGAGTCAAGGCTCTTGAAGAGCTATTTTGTAACGTATAAGTAATTATACATTTTCCATGATGCACTTAAATATATAACCTAAAAGAGAATATCTAAATAATACAAAGAGAATTAAATTGTGCTATCTGCATAATATTGTATACTTGTTGGTAGAAGAACAATTTTTTTTCTTTTCCATTGTAGACTAAATTGCTAGCACTTTGTTAGTATTTAATCATTTTCCCTATATGTTAATCATATCATTCTTTTATAACTTTTCAGCTGATATTTACTTATTATACATGTTTAGTGAGGGAATAGAACGTATGAACGAGATGTTGTTAAACGAGTTGTTTAAAATCCACAACTAAATGAATATCCTTTTCTGATCGCACAAAATCGGCAGACTTGGTTGGTAAAAAGAGATGATAAAAATGCCTGATAAGTAACCATGGTAATCCTGGCATAGCCAACTTCACAATATTGGCGTGACAATCAAGAATAGCGTAATAGGGCGACAACAAGTTCATGCCCAAAATAATATCAAAGTCTACCATACTAAGCAACAATAAATAGGCTCTGGTCTCAAAATAAGTACATGTTTTATTCTGGTTATCTCATGACGGCCCTTCAGGCCCATTTTCCTATGATGTTATGATAAGAAGGATATTTTATGTTGGTACTCGATTGAGCAAGGCACCGGGAGCCCGTCGCGACATGCGGTTTAGGTCGTGATAAAATTGGTATCAGATCAGTTCTGTCCTAGAGAGTCTACAAGCCGTGTCTAGTAGAGTCTTGTTTATAGGTGTGTTGTGCACCACACTTATAAGCATGAGGCTACATGGAATTTAGGATTGTCACTCTTTCTTCTTAATCTAGATCGTGTGGTAGAGATCAGTTTTAAGTATTCAAACTCCTGAATTCTATTTTATTCGTAAAAAATGATAGCTATATCTAGAAAAATAGTTAGTAAGAGATGTAGCCGTGGAAGAGTTGAGTCAGAGGAACTCAATTTTGCATCATGCTTATGATGAGTAAGTGTATGATTTTTAGCAGATCATGTGTGTACTAATACGTGTAAGATTCTTGAAAAGGAGCCCTAAGTAATGAATATCTATCCACCCATATAGTAAAAAGCAACGAGAGATTCGTAAGGTAGATACAAGTTTCAACAAGTAAAAGAAGCAATATGAAGAAGGGTACGAGGTACCCAATTAATGAAGATTATCAGTATTTACAATTAAGGCAAATAAATATAAGCATTTTTAGTTACCTTCACTAGTAATTGAGGTATGTACAATTGGGTACACCCATCTCAGTTATACCCTATGGTAGCTAACAAATATAGTTTAAGAGAAAGACTGGATATAAGGATCTATCTAGGGTTAGAGTAACCAAAAATGGTGGATGGATTGTTTACGTTAGCTGACATTTCCGGATTATAATACAAATATGGTAACAGATCTCCTCGTGCGACACCCACATAGTGCACTATAGAATAGTACAATCATATATGAATACTAGAATGTTCAGAAATTTCAAAAGATGTGTAGTGGAATCCTAGAAGGGTTAAATATTTACCTTAATAGTAATCTCGCCTCTTGGAAGAATGCTTTGTTGAATGTATCAGAATAAGGTGATATACATAAATATTAGCAGGAGAATAAGAAGAGATTAAATGAAGCATTGTGAGTAAGATTAGATATATGAGTGGTAATGGTAAATAAATGTATAACATGATGACAGAGTTTATAGTAAAGTGTAGGGAAGACAATAGCAGACGGGCCTTGAAACAATAAAAGAGCCTAAGCCATGAAGTCATATCCTCATTGTAAGGCGCTGTAAAATTTTACTTAAAACCTGGGATCTCGTGGTGCCGAGTTAGGCATATGTGTTAAAGATTATTGAGATTCTTTTTATGTTAAATAGTACACCGAGGAGTTAAAGAAAAATGTTGGCAGAATAAGGCATTTCTGCAGCCCACAATGCGCCCGCATAATCACTCTGTCGGCCGCAGAATGGCCGCAAAGTGAGGCATCCATTTAGGCCATTTTTTATGTCATTTTTGCGTCCCATTATGCGACCACTGAACTATTTCACGGGCCGCAATTTGATCGCATATCCATCCTTGATATCTTTCATACGGTGATTCTGTGGAGCATTATGCGACCCGATCTCGTTAACCCGATCCAATCTCGTTGTATAAGCACTTTAGATCATCTTACTTGTAAAATCTGATACTTTTGGAGTGAGAGAGAGTGATTAGAATGGGAAAGTATTCTTCAACCTATTACCCATTAGTTCTTTCTCAAATCATTGATGATTAGAAAGGAAATTCACTAAGCGTTCACCTTGAAAGTAAGAATCTATGCCCTAGCTCTTAATTTCGAAATTCTACTAAAATGGGTAATTAGAAAGACCATCCTTGGGCAAGGGAGTTGTTTATCTTGCATCGATGTGTGATCAAAGAGGGTTGGCGGATTGTGAGCTATAGAAATGGTAAATAATGGTATGTGCCATCATGGAACATTTCACAAAAGGGTCTTAAAAATATAATGCACACCTAGTGTTTATTAATTGTATACGGCTAAAACCGGAGAGCCTGATTTTATGATCATTATGGCATTCCATAGCCTAGCTTCAAAGGGCTCGAAGCACACCTCGAGGTTTGACAACAAGGGAGCATATTGAGGATTTCCCACGCTCGACCTCAGGGCGTATAAATTGGTGACCATCATGGAAAAGCGGGAAATTCTCAAAGGCACGTGGCTATAGATTACTACGCCTGCAAGAATAGTGCAAGTCCGTACCAGACCATTAAATAGTTGTACCAGCTGTATCTCTTTGAAATAATTACACATATACTATGTTGGGATTCCTACTCCTACATAAAGGGGACCCTTGTCATTTCTTACACATGATATTAAATACAAGAACAAGAACATTCTCTGCTCTCTAACTCAAACATTCTCTACAATTGTTCCATTGATTTATTGCTTTCTATTCATTGTGTTCATTGATTGTTCTTCATTTATTGCTCATTGTTGATCACAAAGAGGCCATCTTTGAGGCCCTCAATACTGTTATATCTTCATCGGCCGCCCTCTGTCAAGAACTCGACCTCGAAGTCGAGGCCTTATTTCGGCCAGCTCAAGACCCCGTCTCATAACTGCTCGGTTTGCATAATTCTATTATCCTTTGCTCTTATCTCATTTTTCTTAACTCTCACTTAGTATCTATCACCTAAACAACTACTTTAAAATATTTCACATAGTTTTAGAACCACAAAATAAGATATAATTATAATTACCTTCTCACGGCACACAGTTTGGCGCCCATCGTGGGGCTAAAAATAATAGTGATTGTTTTAGTGCTGGTTTATTAAAAATATAAGTTATTCCTTACACTTTTTCTTGTCCAAGAATCTTCGATTTCAGATCAAAAAATGTCTAACTCAGTGAATGCACATGAAAACAACGGTCCTGAGATCATGGAGAGAACTGTGCAGCTGCTTTAGGCGCCGGTGTACCACCGCAAAACCCTGAAGGGGCATACATGGCCGGTAGAGGCACCCCGAATATCTAAGTACAACTTCAACATTGATGTTTCAGATATAGTATCGGCCATAGGTAAAATCAAAGACATCACGTGGCTAATACCCATACTATCAGATCCTTTGCAAAGGAACCCTAACATGATATGCGAATATCACGGCACACACGGTCATAGGACCGAGGATTGCAGACAGCTTCGAGAAGAGGTAGCCCGATGATTAGAAAAAGGGCAGCTTTGAGAGTATCTCAGCGACCGAGCTAAAATCAAATTTCGAGAAAGAGAGGCGAATAGGAAAAATGAAATAGAAGAACCACAACACGTCATCCACATGATTATTGGAGGAGCTGACGTCCCTCATCGACCCATTTTCAAGTGAATAAAAATGTCCATCACTAGGGAAAAGCGAACTCGGAGCTACATACCTGAAGATACCCTTTCATTCAGCGAAGAGTACATCGAGACCTTGTTTCAACCTTACAATGATGGTCGAGAAACTCAGGTTGCTCGACCAGATCATGCCCGCCTCTCGAGTCCTCAATGGATTCAACATGGCGAGCGAGACAGCGAAAGGGGAAATCATCCTCCCAGTTAATGTGGACGGTACATGAGGCAATATCAACAATGTAAGCCCTCCACGAGGCAATATCAACAATGTAAGCCCTCCACGAGGAAATATCGACAATGTAAGCCCTCCACGAGACAATATCAACAATATAAGCCCTCAATGAGGCAACATAGACTACACAAAGCGGTAAGACCTCAAGGTCAGCAACTTCGAGCTCACAAGCCCTCAATGAGGCAATATCGCATATGTAAGACCTCAACGAGGCATGCTCAAACTTGTAAGCCCTCAACGAGGCAACGTGAAGTCTGTAAGAACTCATAAGCCCTCAATGAGGCAATATCGCATATGTAAGACCTCAACGAGGCATGCTCAAACTTGTAAGCCCTCAACGAGGCAACGTGAAGTCTGTAAGAACTCATAAGCCCTCCATGAGGCACCAATGTAAGCCCTCCATGAGGCACCAATGTAAGCCCTCCATGAGGCAATATAAACAATGTAAGACCTCCATGAGGCAACATCGACTTTATAACACCGGAATGAGGCAACATCAAAATTTTGCTATTTTCACAAGGAACGTGTCACGACCCCAAATCCTAACCGGCCGTGATGGCGCCTATCGTGGAACTACGCTAGCCGAGTACCGCGTGTTCACATTTCCTTTTGAAAATCCCATTTAAGTTTCAAGCAATTCATAACAATATACATAAAGTTCTTAATATAATAGGCAAATTTTATGTATAGTACTGCCATCCCCAAAATCCGGAGCCAACATTTCATGAGCATCTAGTGAAATAATCCAAAATAAAGTATTATGATACGAAACTCTGAATCAAAGCTAAATACAACAACAAGGGAAAGCAAAGATCCTGCGAACACTGAGCAGCTACCTCTATATCCCCACGATTCGGCTCCACTGCGATATATATGTATATATATATAAAAAAAATCTAACGCTCGATATTTTCTCCTGAATCTGCACAGAGGTGCAGGGAGTAGTGTGAGTACGCTAACTCAGTAGTAATGGAATTAAATCAAGTCTAAGTAGCAAGGAATCACATATAGATCAATGTCATCAAGTCACAATGTACACAGCCTTACTTTCCAATAGTATACATAGATATACGAAATCGTCATGCCCTAGAAATCAACTTCACAAAAGTCCTTAAAATAATGCACATTTTTAACAACTTTAAAACAAGGATTTGGTACGCAAATGAATGTAGTAAAATCATAAGTAGCCCCTCGGGCGAAAACATGTTTCATAATCAGCCCCTGGGGCATGCCTCACAATCCCTCAACACCTCACAATCTCTCAGCACCTCACAGCCACTCATGCCTCCCAATCATTCAATCACTCGCACTCGGTGCGCTCACTGGGGGTGTGTACAGACTCCGGAGGAGCTCCTTCAGCCCAAGCGCTAATATCACTCACACCTCACCATCACTCTTAGCCCTCGGCCACACTAGGTGGAACCACTCGAAAATCCCCTCAGGCGAAGTAATAGAACGGGGTACTCGACCCGAAAACATCATTTTAATGTTCATGTAGTGTAAATCATGCTGAGTTTCAATTAAAACAGTATGCACGATGATGCTGACTAAAATCATCAATAGGTAGTGAGGAAAACAACAGTAGAATGCCTCAAAAGGGCCTAAACGGATCGGCACGGGGCCCAAACACGGCTTACAGCCCAAATATTTCACAAATTTTTAGAACATAATTTAACATAAGATTTTTAGTAAATATGTAACTCATTAGTTGCCACATATTCGTCATCCGACATGTGCGCCATTACAAATTTAGTGAGAAAATATGTAGTCCGGGGTTCCATACCCTCAGGACAAGATTTAAGACCATTACTTACCTCTACCGGTCCGCGACACTAGTCCGCTATACCTTTGCCCCTCAAATTGGCTCCCGATTGCTCCGAATCTAATAAAAACCAGTTCAACAGCATTAATATATCTTCAAGGAACACAACCCAATCGAAAATTATCAATTTAATCAAAAATGTCGAAATTCGGCCAAACCCAAGCCCCGGGCCCACATCTCGGAATTCAATAACTCTTAGATCCATAGAATCCTCATCCTCCCACGATTCTATGCATACCAAGAACACTAAAATCGGACCACAATTGCCCACTCAAATCCTCAAAAGAAAAATAAATTTTCCATGCACCCTTCTTCCCCAACTTTGGCTAAATTTCCATAATTTTTGTGGTTTAATCACTTCAGAATTGACATAGAAACGTGTTAAGAAGATGAAATTCTTACCTCTAGATGATTTCCCTTGATTCCCCTTCAATTCTCTTTCAAAATCTCTCAAGTCCGCATGCAACAATGGAGAAAATAACAACCAAATTCGCACTTCCGGCCTTTTAAACATTCTGCACAGCTGAAATAATTCCTTCACTGCGATCGCAAACTTTGGCACGCGATCGCGAAGAACAAACTTGCTGCCCCATCAATTTACCTTACGCGATCGTAGAAAACCTCACGCGATTCATCAAGACTTAAACCCACGCGATCGCAAACCATTCCACGCGACCACGAAGAACAAAGCTCAACTCACCCACGCGCCACTATAACTCTATGCGATCGAAAAACAAGACCACGCGATCGCACTGACCAAACACTCATACTCACGCGATCGCAAACCATTCCACGCGATCGCGATTAGCAAAAATCCTGCCTCACCAATTAACCCTACGCGATCACAAACATCCTCATGCGATCATGTACAAGGAAACCAGAACCTTACACCAGCAGCAATCTGCCCAGAATTCAAGCTAAAAGTTGGTCCGTTAACCACCCGAAACACACCCGAGGCCCTCGTGACCTCAACCAAACATACCAACATATCCCATAACATCATTCAAACTTAGTCGAGCCTTCGAAACACCAAAAACAACACGAGAACACCAAATTTACATCAAATTCAAGCCTAAGAACTTTGAAACTTCCAAATTTCGCCAACTACGTCGAAACCAACCAAAACACCTCCGATTAACCTGAAATTTTGCAGACATATCCAAAATGACATTACGAAACTGTTCCAACTTCCGGAATTCCATTCCGACCCTGATAGCCTATTTTCCACTGCCGACCGGAAATCGCCAAAAACTAACTTTCGCCAATTCAAGCCTAATTCTACTCCGGACATCACAAAAATATTCCGAAGACACTCCCAAGTCCCAAATCACCTAATGAAGCTATTCGAGCTATAAAATCCGCATTTCGAGATCGTTTATCAATAAGTCAACTCTCAGTTGACTTTCTGAACTATTAGGCTAGTTTAAAAGGCTAAATGCCTAAACTCTCACCAAAACTACTCCAGACCCAAACCAACTAATCCAACACATCAAAAACAAGACACTGATACATAACAAATGCAAAAATAGGGGAAATGGGGTAAATCTCACGGAACGACCGGCCGGGTCATTACAAAACGGCTCCAAAGCCAAAAACTTTCGATGTCCTATGGACTAGCATCAACAGTCACCCCATCGAGCCATCAAAAACTCGAAGCCATAAGACCTCAGGGCTGGTAACTTCGAGCTCATAAGCCCTCAATAAGACTATATCAAACCTATAAGACCTCAAGGAAGGCATGTACAAACATGTAAGACCTCAAGCAAGGCATGTACAAACCTGTAAGACCTCAAATAAGGCATGTTCAAACCTGTAAGACCTCAAGCAAGGAATGTACAAGCCTGTAAGACCTCAAGAAAGGCATGTACAATTTTTTAAGACCTTAAAAGGGCATATTCCTGATATCAAAGTCAACGCTATATATTCAAACTTGTAAGACCCCTAAAAAGGCATACCCCTGATATTGACGCCAAGGCTATCTTACTCGGGGACTAAAAGGCTAGGCCAAATACAATGATCATGGTCATAAGGCTCCGGTCAAACTAACGTGACTCATAGACGTTTGACCATCCCATAAAATCACAGGCCTCCAATAACTTCGTAAAATACATTGAAACGTTCTAGACTATGCTGGTGTAGCTGAATCTGCAGGCTTCGCATTTGTGAATCCAGCATCGCAAATGTGAAGGTGGCTCTGGGCAAGCCTGATCGCAAATGCGACCAAGAGGTTCGAAAATGTGAAAGGTGGTCGCAAATGCGACGTCTGCCATCGCAAATGCGAACTTCCCTCTTCTGCATGAGGTCGCAAATGCGACATATGGATCGCAAATGCGAAAGCTGGGAATTTTTGAAGGGTTCGCAATTGCGAACCCCAGTTCGTAGTTCCCATGCCAACCAGTGGCCTGCAATGCACTTAAACCGAATTTTTTACTCCATTTTCATATTTTCTCAAACTCAAACACCCTTATGCGCTTTTTCCAAGAACAAGAATCCATCCAAATCACTTGTAAGTTGGTTTTTACTCAATTCCTTCAATCATTTAACATGTTTCCAACTTAAAATCAAAGATTTCCATGGGTGAAATTGGGTGATTTGGGTAGAACTTAGGTTTTTCCTAAATTGGGGTTTGAGTGGGTGAATTACCTCCGATTAGAGAGATTTTTATATGGCTGGGGGTCCTGAAAATGTAAAATTTATCCTAATCCGAGATGCTGGTATGAGGGGCGTTTTGGTCATTTTACCTAATTTCGCGCCGTAACTTTCAATTAAATAGTAGAATCAGTTGCTTAAGGTGTTATTTATGATATGAAATTTATTTAAATAGATTTGGGCCATTTGGAGTCGGATACCCGTGCCAAACGTGTGGTTTCGAGTTGATTTTTTAACCGGTTCGAGGTAAGTGGCTTGTCTAACCTTGTGGAGGAGATTTTCCCTTAGGATGTGATATTTGGTAATTGAATGACTTGTACGTGAGGTGACGAGCACGTACTTGTTCTAATTGTTGAAAATTCAGTTTTACTTTAAATATTTAGACTGAGTTTCTTTCTTACCTGTTTTATTCTATTTGCAATTATAGTCTATGTTAGCTTATAAAATCATGCCTAGTTGCCCTAAATTGCCTATTTGATTAAGTTGCTTTAATTGTACTACGTGAAGCATGTTAGGCTAGAATTACTTGTTGCCTTGTATTTTTGCACTTTAATTCTGAATGTCTTCTTGTTGTGGCTGCATATTTACTTTGGGACTACGGGAGGGTAT
Source organism: Nicotiana paniculata (assembly GCA_005239505.1). Classification (NCBI taxonomy): domain Eukaryota; kingdom Viridiplantae; phylum Streptophyta; class Magnoliopsida; order Solanales; family Solanaceae; genus Nicotiana; species Nicotiana paniculata. The sequence goes on along the minus strand of ML324963.1, from coordinate 27,596 downwards.
CTAGGGAGATCCCCCTGCATATTTACTTTGGGACTACGGGACGGTATCCCGGGAGATCCCCCTGCATATTTACTTTGGGACTACGGACGGTATCCCGGGAGATCCCCCTACATATTTACTTGGGACTACGGGACGGTATCCCGAGAGATCCCCCTGCATATTTACTTTGGAACTACGGAACGGTATCCCGGAAGATCCCCCTGCATATTTACTTTGGGACTACGGGACGGTATCCCGGGAGATCCTTCGGATATAAATATGATGGACTACGGGACGGTATCCCGGGAGATCCACTAGACAGTTGAGAAAAGGACTACAATACGGTATCCTGAGAGATCCTCATTGTTACCATTGTTATTGAGCTGTTTATATTCCGTGTTTACTTTGTTCTTATGTTTTGTTAATGCCTTGTTGACCTGTCTTATTTCACTGTTGTACCCATTATTACTGTCTGTTTTCATACTGTAAATTCCTATTATATTGTTTAACCTCAGTAGGGCCCTGACCTTCCTCGTTACTACCCGACCGACGTTAGGCTTGGCACTTACTGAGTACCGCTGTGGTGTACTCATGCCTTTCTGCGCATGTTTTCATGTGCAGATCCAGGTACCTCCACCGAGGCGCAATATCCCCGAGGTTGAGAGATCTAGCAGAGACTTCGGGGTACATCTGCCGCGTCCGCATACCAGGAGTCTCTATCTTATTCAAGCTTTAGTGGAAAGCTTTTCCTTCCTTTCAGTTGTTTAGACATTCTGGAGTTAGAGTATTGTAGTATATTTCTGTTAGCCTGTGTTTTCCCATGAGTTTCCGGGTTTTGGTGTGTTATTATAGACTTCCGCATTATTATTTTTAATTGTATATGCCGAACGACATTTATATACAATCTTTCTTTTAGATTGTTCAGTTTTTACTTAATTATTCCGCAAGTTATGTTGTTTTTCCGCATTGTTAGGCTTACCTAGTTATAGGGACTAGGTGCCATCATGACATGTTCACGGAGGGAGAACTAGGGTCGTGACAAATAAATAGGCGCTGGTCTGAAAAATAAGTAAATGTTTTATTCTGGTTATCTCATGACGGCCCTTCAGGCCCATTTTCCCATGATGTTATGATAAGAAAGATATGTTATGTTGGTACTAGATTGAGTAAGGCACCGGGTGCCCATCGCGACCCTGCGATTTGGGTTGTGATAAAATTGGTATCGAAGTAGTTCAGTCCTAGGGAGTCTACAAGCCGTGACTAGTAGAGTCTTGTTTATGGGTGTGTTGTGCACCACACTTATAAGCAGGAGGCTATACGGGATTTAGTAATTTTAGTGATTCTTGAACTTCTTTGTTAATCTTATGTATATTTATGTCAGATTCGTGGTTCTAGATGTTATTTATGTGTTTTGACGACCTGAGCGAGTTTGTACGATATTTTTACACTTGTGTGGATATTTGGTGTTGTGCCCAAGTGATGGAGCGAGTTTCTGACTTGTTTTTGATTGTTTGGTCATGTTTCATAGTTGTTGGTGCTGGGCAGATGTTGTAGGTCTCGTAAATGCGAGTTCCTTGTTTGTATTTGCAGATCTATGATTTTCGAGGTGGGTATCGCGTTTTTGAGGTGGGCTGGGGGGTACAACATTCGCTTTACAAACTATGGATCGCATTGGCGTTTGGGGCTGCTGGACAGGGACGACCGCATTTGTGATCAATTGATTTCTTTTCTGGAAGGGGCAGACTTCTCAAATGAGAAGTTTGGGTCGCATTTACAACATGCCCTGAGTTCAATAGGCATTTGCTAAAATTGCCTCCCACCAAGTCTAGGGCTAGAAATGTGATAAATAAGATTATGTCCCGAAATCTCAGATATACGCTCAAATGTAGAAGTTGCATTTGCTACCATGGGTTTGCGACACTTGGCTTGCAAATGTGGAGGCTGAGTAGCCTAGGCAATGCTGCAAATGCAACTAACACATCGCAAATGTGATATCTGCCTTCATCGCAAATGCGATCAAGTGACCACAAATATGGTCTCCACTGCTCAGGCTCCCCTTCGCAATTTCTGGGTCGGCTTCGCAAATGTGAAGCTTGAAACTCCCATCCCACCTTCGTAATGCGACATAATCAATCACAAATGTGGTTACCGCAAATGCTTTATTGTGTTGATCTAAAGTAGAATAGTCCATTACTAAATAAAGGTAACTAAAGGAAATAAAACAAATTTATTTCCAAAGAGCAACCAATTTACAATTTTTAATACTAAACTAAAATAAAATCAAAATTCATAAAAAGGAAAAATATGCTACTTTCTTTATACATCCTAAACTAAAGGTAAGTAAATCTAATATTATTATTCCTAAACTAACACAAATTAAATATTCTACCTTGAATGTAGATCCTATTCCAGAATAAACATAAATATATTATAATATCTCTGAATGTATTTTAATAGTATATTGCAAATTTTTTTTATTATATTATATTTAATCCTAATATAATTGTTAAAATTCACAAACCATTGTTCCATGGCCCTATAAGGTGAAGTTCCTCCATTGTCACAACATCACAAACAACCTAAAGATGAAGAGAAATATAGGCTCTTTTCTTCTTGGATTTTTATGTTTTTCTTACTTCATGGTTGTAATTCAATAAAAAATTCCATACCCTCCTTGTCAGCCATGCACCTGTGATGGAAATCAGTGCAAACTGCTCGGGGAGTCAACTCAATATGAGTGGCCGGAGTTGATAGGAGTTGAGATCATGAAAGCCAAAGCCATCGTAGAAAGCACAAATTCAAATGTTACTGGCGTTGCACTTACAGTAGATTGTATTGTTACACAGGACTTGTGATGTAATCGTGTGTGGCTTTGCCCGGATGAACATGGTAATGTAAGTCAAGCCAAAGGTTGGGTCATAGAGGAATTTGAGCTAATTTTAGATTGGAATTACCATTCCCAATCCTGAAAAATGTTATGTAAAAGTCTTTTCTTTACGAATAATATCACATGGATCTCATTCTATTCTAAATAGGACTTATGAATAAAGAAGAAATGAGAAGAAAAAGATCTAATAGCAATCGAATCATAAATATATGAAATACATAATATTAACACTATCATTAAGCCATAGTCTAGAACGTTCATGATTATAAGAAAAAATTATAAAATTATAAAATATAAAATATACATCTTCAAATTCATTCATAAAATAAAAAATAATAATAAAATAAAACAATTATACATAGAAACAAATTAGGAATACTTTCACGTGGGTAAAGAAATTTGTTATCAACTAATGAGACCCTAGAATCCCATTCTTCATCTATGTAACACCAGAAGGAGGAAAAAAATAGTTTATTGCTATTTTCGTTACATAATTCAATACTTTAACCCTATGCGATATATTTCCAGATGACTTATTAATTGATGATTCAACTTATTTAATTCTCTGCAGCATTCTTTTATGATCATGGATACATGCATATAACATGCTATATATGAATATACGAGCAATTTTTTGTTGAATTGCAATTCTTTGTGTGAATTTTTTTATCGAAGGATCGAGCACTTATAGCAGATTAAAGTGAAATCAAGGTTTTTATAGAAACATCAACCCTCAGAGTCAAGGCTCTTGAAGAGCTATTTTGTAACGTGTAAGTAATTATACATTTTCCATGTTGTGCTTAAATATATAACATAAAAGAGCATATCTAGATAATACAAAGAGAATTAAAATTGTGCTATCTACATAATATTGTATACTTGTTGGTACAAGAACAATTTTTTTCTTTTCCATTGTAGACTAAATTGCTAGCACTTTGTTAGTATTTAATCATTTTCCATGTATGTTAAAATCATATCATTATTTTATAATTTTCAGCTGATATTTACTTATTATACATGTCTTAGTGAGAGAATAAAACCTATGAAGGAGATGTTGTTAAACTAGTTGTTTAAAGCCGACAAGTAAATGAATATCATTTTGTGATCACACAAAATAGGTAGACTTGGTCGGTAAAAACGGATGAAAAAATATCTGATTCAACAGTAACCATGGCAATCCTGGCATAGGACTTCACAATTTTGGCATGACAACCAAGAATAGCATAATAGGGCGACAACTAGTCCATTCCCAAAATAATATCAAAATCTACCATACTGAGCAACAATAAATAGGCTCTGGTCTGAAAATAAGTAAATGTTTTATTCTGGTTATCTCATGACGACCCTTCAGGCCCATTTTCCCATGATGTTATGATAAGAAAGATATGTTATGTTGGTACTCAATTGAGTAAGGCACCGGGTGCACGTCGCGACCCTGCGATTTGGGTTGTGATAAAATTGGTATCAAAGCAGTTCTGTCCTAGGGAGTCTACAACCCGTGTATAGTAGAGTCTTGTTTATGGGTGTGTTGTGCACCACACTTATAAGCAGGAGGCTACAGGGCATTTAAGAAGAAAGGGGTTGAGCCCGAGGTATGTCGGGCCATATAGGTGATGCCCAAAGGGTCATCACCTATTTTATTACCCATTCCGTACTTTCGAGGCCTTGAAAACCTCATATGTAGTTGCCTCGATTTGCGTGCATCGTCCGGGCGCGTAGCTGGGCAGCTTAAATATGAAATTCTATGAAAATGCTAAGATTTGATATTAAAAATGAATAAATTTGACTTTGGTCAGCATTTTAGGTAAACGGACCCGGACCTATGATTTGATGGTCCCGGAGGGTCTGTAGGAAAATATGGGACTTGGGCGTATGCCCGGAATAGAATTTCGAGGTCCCAAGCCCGAGGAATGAATTTTTGAGTAAAATTGTTTTTCTGAAATTTATAAAGGAAAGTGAAATGAAAATTTGCTAGAATATGTTGGTATCGGGCCTGTATTTTGGTTCCGGCGCCCGGTACAGGTCTTATATGTGGTTTGAGATATTTCTAGGAAGTTTGGTTGAAATCGGATGTCGTTTGACGTGTTTCAGACTAAAAATGGAAAATTTGATGTTTTATGAAATTTGATAGAATTCATGGATTTTGAGGTTTAATTCAATGTATATGATGTTATTTTGGCGACTTGATCGCATAGATAAGTTCATAGAATATTTTTGAGGTAGTGTGTATATTTGGTTTGGAGAACCGAGGGCTCAGGTGAGTTTTGGATAGGCCACAGATTGCATTTTTCAACTTGGAAATCTGCTGGTGTGACTGATCTGCAGGCTTCGCATTTGCGAAGACAGCATCGCAAATGCGAGCTACTCATCGCAAATGCGAAGGTTGGTCTGGGCAGGCCTGATCGCAAATGCGACCAAGAGGTTCGCAAATGCGAATATTAATCTGGGAAGGCCTGATCGCAAATGCGACCAAGAGGCTCACAAATGTGAAGATTAACCCGGGCAGGCCTGATCGCAAATGCGACGAAGAGGTTCGCAATTGCGAAGGCTGGGAATGTCTGAAGGGTTCGCAATTGCGAACCCCTGTTCGCAATTCCCATGCCAACCAGTAGACTTCACTGTACAAAACCCGAATTTTGACTTCATATTCCATATTTTCTCAAACTCACACACAGTTAGGCGATTTTTCCAAGGACAAGACTTCTTCCAGATCATTTGTAAGTTGGTTTTTACTCATTTCTTTCAACCATTAACATAATTTAACATGTTTTCAATTTAAAAATCAGGGATATCCATGGGTGAAATTTGGTGTTTTGGGTAGAACATGAGTTTTTCTAAATTTGGGATTTGAGTGGGTGATTGACCTCCGATTTGAGAGGTTCTTATATGGATAGACTCGTGAGAGTACAAGGATTCTAAAAATGTAAAATTTACCCGACTCCGAGATGCTGGCCTGAGTGGCATTTTTGTCATTTCACCTAAATTCGCGCCGTAACCTTTAATTTAATAGTAGAATTAGTGCATGAGATGTTATTTATGGTATGAAATTTATTTGAATAGATTTGGGCCATTTGGAGTCGGATACTCGTGGCAAACGTGTGGTTTCGGGTTGATTGCTATACTTCGGACTCGAGGTAAGTGTTTGGTCTAACCTTAGCTTGAGGGAATAGGAGTTGAGTCTTGTTTGCTACTTGCTAATTGTAGCGTACGATGTATAGGCATGGTGACGAGTATCTATACATTGGTGTCTAGCATGACCGTGAGTCTTACTATTGCGAATATTCCGATTTTGTGGTTATTTCCATGCTTAATTGATGATTTCTATATGTTGTGAAGAATATACGAAAGGAATTGTGATCTTTAAACTCTGTTGGAGCATTGGCTCAAATGGTAACACGAACGATGAAGGTATAAGATAGTTGTATCCTTTGGAGCATTGGCTCAGATTGTAACACGAATGATGAAGATATATGACCTAATTGTATCCTTTGGAGCATTGGCTCAGATTGTAACACGAATGATGAAGATATATGACCTAATTGTATCCTTTGGAGCATTGGCTCAGATTGTAACACGAACGATTAAGATATATGAGATAATTGTATCCTTTGGAGCATTGGATCAGATTGTAATACGAATGATGATGATATATGAGTTAATTGTATCCTTTGGAGCATTGGCTCAGATTGTAATACGAATGATGAAGGTATATGAGATAATTGTATCCTTTGGAGCATTGGCTCAAGTAATAGAGTAAATTATGAAATGAAGTGAAAGAAAGAGAAAGAGCTATTAAAATATACCCTTGCCGGGTCATTGTTGCTTTTGATATTGTCTCCCTTATTGGGATGTTGAGATTACTGTTATTGTTCCCTTGCCGAGATTTAATTATTTAATTGATGTTCCCTTGGCGGGATTTAATTGTTTAACTGATGTTCCCTTGACGGGATTTCTATTTTATTTTGCTTACTCCCTTGCCTTTTTTTGTGATTGTTGTTTGGGTGAAGAAGAGTGTTCAAGAACGAAGGGTGATGCCGTTCACTGTTTGATATTGTGAGGAAGAGTGTTAAAGCACGAAAGGTGATGTCGTGCATTGTTTGATATTGTTCACTTGCCCGGGTTATTATTTCTATTCTGTTTACTCCCTTGCCCTTGTTTGTGATTGCTGTTTGGGTGAGGAAGAGTGCTAAAGCACGAAGGGTGATGCCGTGCCGTACGATGTACCATTCCGTACCAATATTCATTGATTATACTATGAGGAAAGAGAGTAAAAGCACGAAGGTTGATGCCGTGCCATGATTTACATTGTTTACATTATACATTGCATAGTGAAGACGAGAGTAAAAGCACGAAGGGTGATGACGTGCAAGTTTTTGATTTCTTGTCCTTATTGATATGCTGGCTTGTTGTTCTTTTCCTAATTTAGACTTCTTATAGGAAACTGTTATCTCCCCACAGTATGTCCCCCTTCATTTATTAATTGTTTTCTCCCTATATTTCTTATCTGTTGTATATATGAATACTTATTTATTTGAACTGCACAGGTTTATTTGGTAATCTGGTTCTAGCCTCATCACTACTTCGCCGAGGTTAGGCTAGGCACTTACCAGTACATGGGGTGGGTTGTACTGATGCTACACCTGCACTTCTTTATGTTGTGCAGATTACGCAGCCTGACCCGGAGGACATTATTAGTGGGAGTGTCTTCCAGCTTATCCTAGAGGCATCAAGGTATACCCGCTGGCATTCGTGGGCCTTGGTGTCTCTTCCATCCCTTTGATTTCACTTCTGTCTTGTTTTCCTATAGTTTCAGAGATAGTCATGTATTTCCTTTCAGACTTTGTATTTAGTACTCTTGTAGACAGTTCGTGAGTTTGTGACTCCGGGTTTTGGGAAACTTTGCGACGTTGTATTATCATTGTCATTACTTAGCTTAAAACCCGTATTTATTTCCGTTGTTTAATTGTGAAATGTTTAGTTTATCCTATTAAAATGGTGTTAATATGCTAGTTTATCTATGTACGTTGGATTGTCTAGCGGGTTCAACGTTAGACGCCATCACGGTCCGATGGTGGGAGTTCGGGGCGTGACAGGTTTGTATCAGAGCACTAGGTTACTTAGGTCTCACAACTCACGGACAACTTGGTAGAGTCTGAGGGATCGGTACGGAGACGTCTGTATTTATCCCCAAGAGGCTGCAAAGTTAGGACGACTCCATGTTTCTTTTCTTCTCTGTCGTTTGCTATGAATTATGAGTACTGATTGAGTTTCTATTCTATTCTCTCGCAGATGGCGAGGACGCGTGCTTCCCTTGGTTCCGCACACAAGCCTTACACTCCTTCTACTGCTCCTACTCGGGGTCGGGGTCGAGGTCGAGGATGAGGCCGTGCTAAAGGCCGAGGCAAGGGCCAGGCTCAGCCTAGAGGAGCAGCCCCAGTGGAGCACCCTCAGGGAGAGTCTGACGAGGAGGTTCCAGCTCCGACAGTCCTAGTTTGACAAGATCAGGTCCTAGAGGGGTTCATAGCTACCCCAGTGCTTCAGGACGCCCTTGTCCGTCTAGTCGGACTCATGGAGAGTGTAGCACAGGCGGGTCTTCTTCCTACAGCACCAGCCGTCTCTCAGGCTGGGGGAGGTGCCCAGACTCCTCCCGCCCGCATGCCAGAGCAGCTAGCTCCATAGTTTCAGACTCCAGCACCTCAGCAAGCCGGAGTAGCTCAGCCGGGTATTGCAGTGCCGGTAGCTGAGGGAGCACCTATGTCAGCAGATGCGTTGTGGAGACTGGACAGGTTTACTAAGTTATTTACTGCTACTAACACTGTTTCACCATCAAAGGAACCCCAGGATTATTTGGACAGCTGCCATGAGGTTCTTCGGAATATGGGCATAGTGGAGTCGAACAGGGTTGACTTTGCTACTTTTCGGTTATGGGGCGCAGCCAAGAGTTGGAGGAGAGACTATTGCTTAGCTAGACCAGCTGGATCTACACCTTTGACTTGGACTCAGTTCTCAGAGGTATTTTTGTGGAGGTTCCTTCCCATTACTCAGAGAGAAGACCTTCGGAGGCAGTTTTAGCGTCTTCAGTAGGGATCCATGTCCGTCACTCAGTACAAGAGCAGGTTCATCACTCTAGCCCGACATGCTCTTATGTTTCCCACTAATCGGGAGAGGGTTCGGAGATTTATTGAGGGATTGGCCCGGCCTATCAGACTTCAGATGGCTAGAGAGTCAGGTACAGATATATCGTTCCAGGATGCAGACAATGTGGCCAGGAGGATTGAGATGATTCTGTCACAGGGTGGTGGTCAGGGGGCTGACAAGAGGCCCCGCCATTTTGGTTGTTTCAGTGGAGCCTCATCTGGGGGTAGGGATTCTTCAGGCAGAGGTCATCCTCCCAGACCTTTTCAGTCAGCTCTCTAGGTTTCCCATGGTAATTCAGGTGGTCGTGGTTATCCGACGCACTATTTTGATCAGTAGCCTTACAGTGCGCCACCAGCTTCCCTAAGTGCACCGCCGCATCAGAGTTTCCGAGGTGGTTATTCAGGTCGACAGGGTCAGATTCAATTCCCTCAGCAGCCGAGGTCTTGTTACACTTGTGGCGATCCGGGTCACCTGGCCAGATTTTGGCCTCGAGCACCAGGTAGTTCGCAACATCATGGTTCTCGTGCTATAGTACTGGCACCAGGTGTTCCACAACATGCCCAGCCAGCTAGAGGTGGGAGTAGAGGTGCTAGAGGTTGAGGTAGAGGTCATAAAGGTGGAGCTCAGGCCGCCAGAGGTGGAGGCCAGCCAGCAGTCAATCGTCCCAGAGATGTGGTTCAGGGTGGTGGGGCCCAGCCCCGATGTTATGCTCTTCCAGCCAGGCCAGAGGCTGAGTCTTCAGATGCAATCATTACAGGTACTATTCGGGTTTGTGACAGAGATGCTTTAGTGCTATTTGATCCAGGGTCTACGTATTCGTATGTGTCCTCTTATTTGCACCGTACCTGGTCATACCTAGTGATCCACTGAGTATTCCTGTTTATGTATCTACACCGGTGGGTGATTCTATCATAGTCGATCGAGTCCATCGTTCTTGTGTTGTGGTGATTGGGGGTCTTGAGACCCGTGTTTATTTGTTGCTTTTAGGTATGGTCGACTTTGATGTTATATTAGGGATGGACTGGTTATCCCCATATCATGCTATCTTGGATTTCCATACCAAGATGGTGACCTTAGCTTTTCCAGATTTTCCCCGTTTGGAGTGGAAAGGAACTCCTGGTCATTCTACCCCCAGTGCTATTTCGTACGTGAAGGCTCGACGTATGGTCGAGAAGGATTGTTTGGCCTATCTAGCCTATGTTCGTGATTCTAGCGCCCAGGTTCCTTCCCTGGAGTCGGTGCCAGTGGTTCGTGAGTTTCCAGGGGTTTACCCTGCTGATATGTCGGGTATGCCACACGACATGGATATTGATTTTTGTATTGAGTTAGCTCCGGGCACCCAGCCCATTTCTATTCTGCCGTATCCCATTGCCCCGCCAGAGTTGAAGAAGTTGAAGGAACAGTTGCAGGATTTTCTTGGGAAGGGTTTCATTAGACCCAGTGTTTCTCCTTGGGGTTCTCCAGTATTGTTTGTGAAGAAAAAGGATGGTTCGATGAGGATGTGCATTGATTACCGACAATTGAACAAGGTTACAATCAAGAATAAGTGTCCACTGCTGAGGATTGATGATTTGTTCGATCATTTTCAAGCTGCCAGGGTATTTTCAAAGATAAACTTGAGATCTGGCTACAATCAGTTGAGGATTAGGGCATCCGATGTCCCTAGGACAGCTTTCCGCACTCGGTACGGGCATTGCGAGTTTTTGGTCATGTCGTTTGGGTTGACAAATGCCCCAGCAGCTTTTATGGACTTGATGAACTGAGTGTTCAGGCCTTATTTGGACTCGTCGGTGATAGTATTCATTGATGATATATTGATATACTCCCGCAGTCAGGAGGAGCACGAGCAGCATCTCAGATTGGTTCTTCAAACTCTAAAGGATAGTCAACAGAGGGTCATGTCGTATCAGCACTCTGAAAGATTGGTTCTTCAGACTCTGGTTGAGTTCAGTTACATTCCTTGGTCATGTTGTATCAGCAGAGGGTATTCAGGTTGACACGAAGAAGATTGAGGCAGTTAAGGACTGGCCTAGACCAGCATCAGCTACATAGATTTGGAGTTTCTTGGGATTGGCAGGCTATTATCGTCGGTTCGTGGAGGGGTTCTCATCTATTGCAGCCCTGATTACCAGGTTGACCCAGAAGGGTGCCTAGTTCAGATGGTCGGACGAGTGTGAGGCGAGTTTTCAGAGGCTCAAGACAGCTCTGACTACGGCACCGGTATTGGTTTTGCCCACAGGTTCAGGGCCTTATAAAGACTATTGCGATGCTTCCCGTATTGGGCTTGGTGCATTGTTGATGCAGGATGGCAAGGTCATCGCTTATGCTTCGAGGTAGTTGAATATTCGTGAGAACAACTATCCAGTGCATGATTTTGAGTTGGCAGCCATTGTCCACACATTGAAAATTTGGAGGCACTACCTGTATGGCGTGGCGTGTGAGCTGTTCACAGATCATATGAGTCTTTAATACTTATTCAAGCAAAAAGAGTTGAATTTGAGGCAGCGGAGGTGGTTGGAGCTATTGAAGGATTATGATATTACCCTCTTATATCACCCGAGGAAGGCCAATGTTGTGGCTGATGCTTTGAGTAGGAAGCCAGCTAGTGTGGGCAGTCTTGCTTTTATTCCGTCCAGTCAGAGGCCGCTTGCTTTTGATGTTCAGGATTTGGCCAATCGATATGTGAGGTTGGATATCTCTGAGCCTAGTCGAGTATTGGCTTGTACGGTCGCTCGTTCTTCATTGTTGGAGCGTATCCGTGATCGACAATTTGATGATCCCCATTTGTGTGTCCTTAGAGACACGGTGCAGCGCGGAGGCGCCAAGCAGGTGACCTTAGATGATGATGTTGTTTTGAGATTGCAGGGGCGAGTTTGTGTGCCCAATGTTGATGGGATTCGAGAGTTGATTTTAGAGGAGGCCCATAGTTCCCGGTACTCTATTCCTCCGGGCGCCACAAAGATGTATCAGGATCTGCGGCAACATTATTGGTGGCGTAGAATGAAGAAGGATATTGTGGCATCTGTGGCGCGATATTTGAATTGTCAACAGGTTAAGTACGGCCTGGTGGTTTATTTCAGAGGATTGAGCTTGCCGAGTGGAAGTGGGATTGGATCACTATGGACTTCGTTACTGGACTTCCGTTGACCCGGAAGAAGTCCGATGCAGTTTGGGTCATTGTTGATAGGCTGACCAAGTCAGCGCATTTCATTCTTGTGGCAGTTTCCTATTCATCCGAGAGGTTAGCTGTGATCTATGTCCGAGAGATTGTTCGCCTTCATGGTGTGCCGTCATCTATCATTTCGGACCGGGGCGCGCATTTTACCTCGCATTTATGGAGGGAAGTTCAGCGAGAGTTAGGCACCCAGGTGGAGTTGAGCACACCATTTTATCTTCAGACGGATAGGCAGTCTGAGCGGACTATTCAGATATTGGAGGATATGCTCCGAGCTTGTGTTATTGACTTTGGGGGATCATGGGATCAGTTCTTGCCTTTAGTGGAGTTTGCCTAAAACAACAGCTACCAGTCGAGTATCAAGATGGCTCCATACCAGGCTTTATATGGTAGGCGGTGTCGATCTACGGTTGGATGGTTTGAGCTGGAAGAGGCTCGGTTGTTGGGTACAGATTTTGTTCAGGAGGCCTTGGACAAGGTCAAGATCATTCAGGATAGGCTTCGTACAACACAGTCCAGGCAAAAGAGTTACGCACACCGTAAGGTTCGAGATGTGGCTTTCATGGTTGGTGAGCGAGTATTGCTACGAGTGTCGCCTATGAAGGGCGTGATGAGATTTTGGAAGAAGGGCAAGATTAGCCCTAGCTCATTGGTCCGTTTGAGATTCTTGATCGAGTGAGAGAGGTGGCTTATAGACTTGCATTGCCATATAGCTTATCAGCCGTGCATCCAGTTTTTTATGTGTCCATGCTTCAGAGGTATCACGCCGATCCAGCCCACGTGTTAGATTTCAGTACTGTCCAGTTGGACAAGGACTTATCTTATGAGGAGGAGCCGGTAGCTATTCTAGACCGGCAGGTTCGTCAGTTGAGATCCAAGAGTTTCCCTTCTATTCGTGTTCAGTGGAGAGGTCAGCCTCCTGAGGAATCGACCTGGGAGTCCGAGTCCGATATGCGAAGCCGTTATCCTCAGCTTTTTCCCGACTCAGGTACTTCTTTCTTTTGTCCATTCGAGGAGAACGGTTGTTTTAGAGGTGGAGAATGTGACGACCCAAAGGGTGATCACCTATTTTATTACCCATTCCGTACTTTCGAGGCCTTGAAAACCTCATCTGTAGTTGCCTCGAGTTGCGTGTGCAGTCCGGGCGCATAACCGGACAGCTTAAATATGAAATTCTATGAAAAATGCTAAGATTTGATATTAAAAATGAATAAATTTGACTCTGGTCAGCATTTTGGGTAAACGGACCCGGACCCGTGATTTGACGGTCCCAGAGGGTCCGTAGGAAAATATGGGACTTGGGCGTATGCCCGGAATCGAATTCCGAGGTCCCAAGCCCGAGGAATGAATTTTTGAGTAAAATTATTTTTCTGAAATTTATAAAGGAAAGTGAAATGAAAAATTTCTCTAGAATATGTTGGTATCGGGCCCGTATTTTTGTTCCGGCCCTCGGTACAGGTCTTATGTGTGGTTGGAGATATTTCTGTAAAGTTTGGGTGAAATCGGATGTCGTTTGACGTGTTTCGGACTAAAAAAGGAAAATTTAATGTTTTATGAAATTTGATAGAATTCATGGATTTTGAGGTTTAATTCGATGTATATGATGTTATTTTGGCGTCTTGATCGCATGGATAAGTTCATAGGATGTTTTTGAGGTAGTGTGTATATTTGGTTTGGAGCCCCGAGGGCTCGGGTGAGTTTTGGATAGGCCACGGGTTGCATTTTTTGAACTTGGAAATATGCTGGTGTGACTAATCTGCAGGCTTCGCATTTGTGAAGCCAGCATCGCAAATGCGAGCTACTCATCACAAATGCAAAGGTTTGTCTTGGCAAGCCTGATCGCAAATGCGACCAAGAGGTTCGCATATGCGAAGATTAATCTGGGCAGGCTTGATCGCAAATGCGATCAAGAGGCTTGCAAATGCGAAGATTAACCTGGGTAGGCCGGATCGCAAATCGACCAAGAGGTTCGCAAATGCGAAGGCTGGGAATGTCTTAAGGGATCGCAATTGCGAACCCCTGTCCACAATTCCCATGCCAACCAGTAGCCTACACTGTTCAAAAACCGAATTTTGACTTCATATTCCATATTTTCTCAAACTCAAACACACTTAGGCGATTTTTCCAAGGACAAGACTTCTTCCAAATCATTTGTAATTTGGTTTTTACTCATTTCTTTCAACCATTAACATCATTTAACATGTTTTCAACTTAAAAATCAGGGATTTCCATGGGTGAAATTTGGTGTTTTGGGTAGAACTTGAGTTTTTCTAAAATTCGGATTTGAGTGGGTGATTGACCTCCGATTTGAGAGGTTCTTATATGGCTAGACTCGCGAGAGTACGAGGGTTATGAAAATGTAAAATTTACCCGACTCCGAGATGCTGGCCTGAGGAGAATTTTGGTCATTTCACCTAATTTCGCATCGTAACCTTAAATTTAATAGTAGAATCAGTGCATGAGATGTTATTTATGGTATGAATTTTTTTTTGATTAGATTTGGGCTATTTGGAGTCGGATACTCGTGGCAAACGTGTGGTTTCGGGTTGATTGCTATACTTCGGACCCGAGGTAAGTGTTTGGTCTAACCTTAGCTTGAGGGAATATGAGTTGAGTCTTGTTTGCTACTTGCTAATTGTAGAGTACGATGTATAGGCATGGTGACGAGTATCTATACATTGGTGTCTAGCATGACCGTGAGTCTTATTATTGCGAATATTCCGATTTTGTGGTAATTTCCATGCTTAATTGATGATTTCTATATGTTGTGAAGAATATGTGAAGGGAATTGTGATCTTTAAACTCTTTTGGAGCACTGGCTCAAATGGTAACACGGACGATGAAGGTATATAAGATAGTTGGATCCTTTGGAGCATTGGCTCAGATTGTAACACGAATGATGAAGATATATGAGATAATTTTATCCTTTGGAGCATTGGCTCATATTGTAACACGAATAATGAAGATATATGAGATAATTGTATCCTTTGGAGCATTGGCTCAGATTGTAACACGAATGATGAAGATATATGAGACAATTTTATCCTTTGGAGCATTGGCTCATATTGTAATACAAATGATGAAGGTATATGAGATAATTGTATCCTTTGGAGCATTGGCTCAAGTAATAGAGTAAATTATGAAATTAAGTGAAATAAAGAGAAAGAGCTACTAAAATATACCCTTGCCGGGTCATTGTTGCCTTTGATATTGTCTCCCTTATTAGGATGTTGAGATTACTGTTATTGTTCCCTTGCCGGGATTTAATTGTTTAATTGATGTTCCCTTGCTGGGATTTAATTGTTTAACTGATGTTCCCTTACCGGGATATCTATTTTATTCTGCTTACTCCCTTGCCTTTGTTTGTGATTGTTGTTTGGGTGAGGAAGAGTGTTAAAGCACGAAGGGTGATGCCGTGCATTGTTTGATAATGTTCCCTTGCCCGGGTTATTATTTCTATTATGTTTACCCCCTTGCCCTTGTTTGTGATTGTTGTTTGGGTGAGGAAGAGTGCTAAAGCACGAAGGGTGATGCCGTGCATTGTTTGATAATGTTCCCTTGCCCGGGTTATTATTTCTATTATGTTTACCCCCTTGCCCTTGTTTGTGATTGTTGTTTGGGTGAGGAAGAGTGCTAAAGCACGAAGGGTGATGCCGCGCATTGTTGGACACTGTGAGGAAAGAGTGTAAAGCACGAAGGGTGATGCCGTGCCGTACGATGTACCATTCCGTACAGATATTCATTGGTTATACTGTGAGGAAAGAGAGTAAAAGCACGAAGGGTGATGCCGTGCCATGATTTACATTGTTTACATTATACATTGCATAGTGAGGACGAGAGTAAAAGCACGAAGGGTGATGCCGTGAAAGTTTGTGATTTCTTGTCCTTATTGATATGCTGGCTTTTTGTTCTTTTCCATATTGAGATTTCTTATAGGAAACTGTTATCTCCCCACAGTATGTCCCCCTTCCTTTATTAATTGTTTTCTCCCTATATTTCTTATCTGTTGTATAAATGTATATCTATTTATTTGAACTGCACATGTTTATTTGGTAATTTGGTTCTAGCCTCATCACTACTTCGCCGAGGTTAGGCTAGGCACTTACCAGTATATGGGGTGGGTTATACTGATGCTACACCTGCACTTCTTTATGTTGTGCAGATTAAGCAGCCGGACCCGGAGGACATCATTAGTGGGAGTGTCTTCCAGCTTATCCTAGAGGCTTCAAGGTATACCCGCTGGCGTTCGTGGGCCTTGGCGTCTCTTCCATCCCTTTGATTTCACTTTTGTCTTTTTTTTCCTCTAGTTTCAGAGACAATCACGTATTTCCTTTAAGACTTTGTATTTAGTACTCTTGTAGACAGTTCGTGAGTTTGTGACTCCGGGTTTTTGGAAACTTTGCGACGTTGTATTATTATTGTTATTGCTTAGCTTAAAAATCGTATTTATTTCCGCTGTTTAATTGTGAACTGTTTAGTTTATCCTATTAAAGTGGTGTTAATATGCTAGTTTATCTATGTACGTTGGCTTGTCTAGCGGGTTCAACGTTAGACACCATCACGGCCCGATGGTGGGATTTCGGGGCGTGACACATCCGCCATTGTGCCGGTTGAGACGGTTGAATTTAATGAAGGATTGTCATATGAAGAGGTTCCAGATTCTATTCTTGATAGGCAAGTCTGTAGACTGAGGAGCAAAGAGATTGCTTCTGTTAAAGTATTATGGCGGAGTCAACAAGTCGAAGAAGCCACATGGGAAGCGAAAAATGAAATGAAAGAGAAATATCTCCACTTGTTTGAATAAGTCCGGTAGTGGTTTTGAAAGTTGCCATTCCTAAGCAATTATATATTGTGTTAAATTTTGTGCAAGAACACTTCACTCCCCTAATTACCCTACTGTTGTGACTTCTCAAACTTTCTTCCATAAATGTATATGTTGTTGTGATTAGTTGGATCTTGTGCAACTCATTGAAATAGCTGAATTATGTGCAACCCATTGTAATAGTTGAACAATGTGCAAATTTGTGGAGTTAACCGAACTATGTGAGGCTTGTGGAAGTAATTGAGTTATATGTTGCTTGTTGAAATGACCGGATTATGTGAAAGATTATAGAGTAACTGGTAATGTGTGGAATTGGTTAAACATGTGTTTCGGGGGCTCTCTGATAGGTAGATAGGCCTAATTACAAAGGAAACTCTGGAAAAATTGTCAGGAAATATCGGAGTTAGTAAGAATTTTGGGGTTGGCTTATTTTGTGTTTTTTCTACTCTTGTGATTCCCCGATCCTCATTCGAGGACGAATGATTTTAAGTGAGGGAGAATGTAAAGACCCGTAAAATTTTATGGCTAAAAATAATGCCCAAATAGGTCCCCATGTTGTTATAACTGTAGAAATTCTTAAAACGGACCCTTTTTGAGTAAAAAGCATCTCGGGACTTAAAAGATATAATTTTTCAGATTTGCGCAGGTCTGCGGTCCACTATCCGATCGCATATCAGGTATGCGGACCGCATAGTGGTCGCATACTTGGACAGTTTGCTGTCCATTTTGAGGACATCTATGCTGCCAAGAATGCGATCGTATTTCTCGAATGCGGGCCGCATAGTTGTCGCATTCTTGCACCTTGATTTTTGCGGAGGGAGTTATGCGATGCACTATGCGATCGCATAACATGTATGCGGACCGCATATTGGTCGCATACCTGGCAATCTGCTTTTCTTTTTGGACCATTTGAGGTCCATTTATGCGACAGGAATGCGGACCGCATAGCAGTAATGCGATCGCATTCCTGACCGTATTTCTACTTCGGGAATTTTAAAATTCTAATTTATATACCCGACCCCCAGTTCATTAAAACACTTACCCCCTTCCATTTTAACGATTTTCTGAATAAAATAGAGAGAGGGAAGAGAGAGTTCTTGAGAGAGAAGGTTCCATCTTCACCAAAATTGATTCTTATCTATCACTCAGGCCTGGAAGTTATTGAGTAATTGTCATATTCTTCACTCTAAGAGGTGAGTCCTCACCCCATTTCCTTTTAATTAACAAGTTTTGGCTAAAAAGGGTAGAACACATAAATTGATTCTTGGAGATAAAAGCCGATACCTTGCATGCATGTAAGATAAACTCCCTAATCTAGTAAAGGGAAAAAAGTTTGGATAATTATTCACAAAAGGGGGGTTAGTAATCTAAGGGTGTCACATAACGTTCGATAAAATGCCTAAATGAGTTCGAGTTATGTTTATGGTTCGTAATTCTAAGTGAAATATGTCATATTATGGAATAGATTGACGGTGCTAGACGGTCCAGTGATTTGTGATAAAAAAATTAAAGGGGAATTCCGATTCAAGGTATGTATGGCTAACTTTAATCTTTGTAGAGTCATCTTGTCGGTGTCCGAGCACTCGATATGAAATTCTTACTTGAGCATATGTGAATTGATTGTCCTGCTGTGTCGAGGTGTAAGATTTCGTTCTCTGAATTTCTTAGTCGATTACCATGTTATATGATCTTGTGAAAAGGTGATTCGTTGTGCTTATTCTATCACGTGCAAAGCTGTTAAATGTTGCATACATCGGTATAAGAGGATGTGCTGCAAAATGAAAGATATGATAACGCATCAAATTGTTGAATGTATCTAAGTGCTAAATGATGTGTAGTAAATAATGGAAAGGAAACAGGGATAAACTAATTGAGCTATATGTTGATGGCATACCGTATATGACTCACTGTTTGATAAAGATTTATGTGGCCTTGATTTCATATGGTTACTTGGTTGTTACGAATGGATATCCTTGATGATGAGAATCTTTGTGATTGAATTGTTGATTGATGTTGCTACTAAATACATTGTTGAATGTATCAAAGTGCTAAAGGCTGTGTAGCAAATGATGAAAGTAAATATGGACTGATTTTATTGAGTTAAATGATTGTGGCAACACCATATATGAATTACTGATACGTAAGGATCATTTGCCTTGATTCCACATAGTTATTGGTTGATATGAACTTATGTTCTTCATGATGAAGATCCTTGTGATATAATTGTCGGTGGTTGTTTCTGTGAAATGTGATTGTACGGTGGGATCGGGTTGCACACCGCAACAGAATTGTAAGGTGGGATCCGGTTGCACACCGCAACAGAATTGTAAGGTGGGATCGGGTTGCACACCGCAACAGAATTGTAAGTTGGGATCGGGTTGCACGCCACAATAGAAGTAATAAGGGTGTAATGTGATTGTGAGATGTGATCGGGTTTCACGCCGCAACAGAAGAAATAAGGGTGGATGTTGGTCCCAAACGCCCACGCAAGTATACGTGGCCGTAGCAAGTAATATAATGTTAAATCGAATGTCGAACCAACAGGGACTTGCGTAAACTACTTGCTGAATCAATCTAATTGTTATTAAATCAAGCCAAAATACAATCCAGGAATGTAACTAATTTATACTACGAACCTATGGAATAACTAATTATCAAGTACAAAAGTATTATTTTGTATTCAGTAGAGGCAAATATTCTAGGTTTGTGATCAATTCACCACTCGTATTGCATTCTAATTAACTCTCCCCTTCATATAATTCACTCATGGTTGCTAATTAATCGATAAACTCTCTCATAGCCTTCTCCTGAAGCACTACTCGTCTATTCCCAATAGATTAAAGCCTATATTCCTATGAAATTNTATAATCAAACAATTGCATAAGTGTTGCATAAATTAAAAATACTAGAATAAGATAAAGAAAACTGAGAAATCCTTCGCTTCCTAATGATCCCGTGTGTATCTTCTCTCCAAAATGGCATACCTTCCCAAAGTTGTGTTTTTGGGTCTATTTATATGTTTTGAGACAAACCCTAAACGTGTAGGATACTTCTAGTCAAACCGGGAAACACTTAAAACCTTCAAAACTCGGACTAGACCGGATCAGGGACCAGGCGTTACAAGCCAAACGCCTGGCTAACGCCTGGCCAGGTCTGGCGTTATGGGTCAAACGCCCCCCAAATGCCTGGTCTTACCAGGCTTTATAGCCTAAACGCCCGGCTAAAGCCTGGTATGACCAGGCTTTACACCTCAAACGCCCAGCTATAGCCGGGTTCACTCCTTTTTGACTCTTGAGCATATTTTTGACGTTTATGCATCTATTTAGCTCGACTTTCATCTCCAATTCGCCTACACATGAAATAGACTCCATTATGCACATACGACGTGTATTTTTATCATTAATGCACATAAAATGTAAGGCACATAATGCTTTAAACCATGAATTATATCCACACACCAACACCCCACACTTAAACATTTGCTCGTCCTCGAGCAATAAAACTACACTCATGAACACAACTTATTAAGCAAATCCCCTAACACGTTATACCAAAAAATTTTAAAACAGTTTAAGCACAGAGGTGTAACATCCTCACCTCAATAATCGACTCACATATACCATGATTTATTCCCAATCCACTCACTACTATAACATAGAGGTCAACAACATTACCTTTCCTTCATGAATCATGTGCCTTCACCAAATCAAAGAGCTAGTTCCACACACAATGAAATTTAAGAACACTTAGGAACTCAAGATAAAAAGAATTCACTCACTCTCAGAAATAATATTCATATGCCACAAAAGATGCACCATATGCTTGCCCGTAGTATACTACTCTACTAGTCGAGCTTATTCAGTCTAGGATCAAGTAGGACTTTATTTGGTTGTAATGTAGGGATACATTTAGATATAAGAGTGACTACACCTCCCTAAGCACTTTAATACATATACTTTAGCATTCAACCTCAAACTTATATNATATATATATATATATATATATATATATATATATATATATATTTCACAACAATACAACTATTTTTTCCTTTTCTTTTTTTTTTCTAAGTGACTCTTACTTTTTCAAAACAATGCATCTTTCTCCTTATTTCAATTGTTCCCCTAAAAAAAACCAACCTACTACCCCACACTTTACTTTTCTATATTTCATCATATTTCCAGTGCTTACGAGAGGTGACAAGGTTCAAATATATGATCGATTCAAACAAGGGGTATGGATTGTATTGTGGTTACCAAAGAAACATGATTATAGGCTCAACGGGGTTAACTACGATACATAAAAATTAGGCGGGTAAAATGTACACAGTTGGCTCAACAAAGAAACGCCTATATCACTTCCAAGACTGAACAAAACTACTATTTCGCTTTGCACACACACGGGGAAAGTTCTAGATATCAGATGCAATGCACATAATAACATAAAAACCTCACACACACATGGCACATAACTCACTCAGGATTAGATCTATCACGACACTCCAGTCAAAGCAGTTAAGCAAACTTAAGAATTCACGATTTAAGGTATTTATCTTAGAGTCAAATATTTATCCTAAGCGTCACAACCAGAGTACTGACTATTCTCAAGGCATCACAAAGTTTCGAGATATTGCTGCGATTGATTTCTCAACCATGTGGTTCCTACTCCTAAAAATTAAAAAAACTGCCTACACCCCGTTCAATTAAAAACCCCTGGAAAAGAACCGCGGTCCAAAGAAAAACCAAGGGGGAATTACTACACTACCTAAAACAAAAATCTTTTTGGTATTTTCTTTAGACTTACTTCCCTCAAGAAAACTGTCTAGGAGATCCATTGTTGGGAAAAGTCCACATATTTCTAATTTTTTTTCTAAAATAAAAAGACTAATAGAAAAAGCTACAAAAACTTAGAAGAAAAATAACTTACTAACATGAACAACTAAAACTACTAACAAGAGAACACACTAAACACAACAAACCAAAACAAATATGTACAACACCTCACACTTAAATCATGCAATGTCCTCAGTGCATCACATATAGACAAAATAAGAAATAAAAGTAAGGTGAAAGAAACTCCCTGATCAAGCTGCGTCGTCATCCTTTCCACTAGTTTTGCTTTCCATGCTCCTTCGAGCAAACGCTTGAATCACTACATGTCTCCCCTTTGAACTTATGAATTGGACAAAAAATTTCAAACTCTATCTATTCCTAAAAAAATTAAGAAGTTAACTATGAAAGTGAATAAAACTTGGGTTGCCTCCCAATAAGCGCCTGATTTAATGTCGCGGCACGACACAGAATCTCGCCTCACTAATCAGCGAGCACTACCTTGGTCTTCTCACGATTCATGGTACCACCCCAATAGTGTTTGACTCTATGTCCATTCACTAAAAAATTTCTTTCACCATGTATAGCTCGCAACTCAAGTGCACCATATGGGGTGACTCTCACTATCTCAAACGGGCCTGACCATCTCGATTTCAGCTTTCCAAAAAACAGTCTCAGCCTAGAATTGAATAATAATACATGTTGGCCTGGCTCAAAATGATGCGGCTTTATATTTTTGTCATGCCATCTCTTGGTCTTTTCTTTGTAAAGTTTGGCATTTTCGTATGAGTGCAACCTGAAATCATCCAATTCATCCAACTACAACAATCATTTCTCACCTGCGGATTCAAGGTTCATGTTTAGCTTCTTGATGTCCATTTTGCTTTATGTTCAAGCTCTACGGGCAAGTGACATGCCTTCCCATAGACCAGCTTGTACGGTGATGCCCTAATTGGTGTTTTGTACGCTCTTCTGTATGCCCATAAGGCATCTTTCCTGTTCACACTCACCATTTTCTCTAATATTTGCTTAATTTCTTTGTTGGATACCTCTACTTGTCCACTTGTTTGAGGGTGATATGCTGGTTCAACTCGATGACGAATCCCATATTTAGCTAAAAGGTTATTCAACAACCGATTGCAAAAGTGGGTTCCTTCATCACTAATCAAGGCACGTGGAGTACCAAATCTGGAGAATATATTCTTCTTCACAAACGCAGCGACAACCATGGCATCATTCGTCGGCAATGCAATTGCCTCCACCCATTTCGACACGTAGTCAACTGCCAGCAAAATGTATTTATTTCCCCTAGATGATGGGAATGGACCCATAAAGTCTATCCCCCATACATAAAAAATCTCTACCTCCAAGATATTATTCAAAGGCATCTCGTGCTTCCTTGTTATTGTTCCTGTTATTGGTCACACTTTTTAACAAATGCGTGGGCATCTTTAATAGCGTTGGCCAAAAAAACCAGATTGTAGCCCTTTCGCCGTTGTTCTATCGCCACCATGATGGCCCCCATATGGTGATGCATGACAATCATACAACACAAGTTCCACTTCTTTATCAGAAATACTTTTCCTCATTAACTGATCACCACATTATTTGTACAGGTAGGGCTCATCCCAGTAGTAAAACTTCACATCGCGTAAGAACCTCTTTCTTGCTTCAGATTCTATTTCCGAAGGAAGTACCCCACTCACCAGATAATTCACATAATCAGCATACCACAGAGGAGGTTCTTGGGTTATAGCAAAAAGTTGTTCATCAGGAAAAACTTCTTTAATATCTCCACCCTCCTCCACATGATCATGATTTTCCAGTCTCGACAGATGGTCAGCTACTTGGTTATAAGTGCCCTTTCGGTCTCTTATCTCCACATCAAATTCTTGTAACAATAAAACCCAGCGCATCAATCTAGCTTTAGATTCTTTCTTTGTAAATAAATGCATGATTGCTGCGTGATCTGTGTGGACTATAACTTTTGTTCCCACCAAGTATGCCCGAAATTTTTCAAAGGCCCACACCACAGCTAACAGCTCCTTCTCAGTGGTGGTGTAATTATGTTGTGCATCATCAAGGGTCTTACTCGCATAGTAGATGGAATAAAACACTTCGTCTTTCCTTTGGCCTAGCACTGCGCCAATCGCATGGTCACGTGCATCACACATAAGTTCAAATGGTGCTGACCAACCAGGTGCAACAATTATGGGGGCAGCTACCAATTTCTTTTTGAGCTCATCAAATGCCTTCAGGCAGGGTGCATCAAAATTGAACTTGACATCTTTTTCCAGCAACCTGCACAAAGGAGTAGCAATTTTAGAAAA